>SJYT01015543.1:112129-127018 GCA_006410635.1 Cephalophus harveyi | reverse complement strand
TTTTTTTTTTTTCTTAGTTGAGTATTCTAATTGTCACAGTTTCTAATATTTTATCAAGTGATGGGTCAGGAGAGGAGAAAGGATCCTCTCATTAATATATTATTATATAATTGGGAGATATCAGGTGCTAAATAACTAACTACAATAATTACTATTTTTCGCTCAGGAATTAATCACTTGGACACAAAACAGGCCTCAGTGAGAAAGTGAAGACCAAAAAGAAGCAGGATGAGCCACGTGGACATCTGAGAAAAGACATATCAGGCAGAGGGAACAGCAGGTACAAAGGCCCTGAGACAGGAATATGGTTAGAATACTTCGAGAACGAGGAGGCAGCTTGGGGACAGCCATGGAGGATGAGCATAAAGAGGTGGCAGGGTCCAGATCATGCAGGGTTTTGTAGGTCCTGGTAAGGACATTTGCTTCAGCTATTGGAGAGTTCTCCAGAAGACTGACATGGTTTGATATACACTGTGATGGTTTACAGCAGGGTGGTGGCACTGGGGATGGGGAAAAGTAGTCAAACTCAGGATCTATTTTGGAGGCAGATAACGGGGAGGGCCGATGGCTTTGGTGTGGCAGGATGGAAAAAGAGGAGTCAAGGATGATTTCAAGGTTTCAGGCCTTAGCAATTGGGCTTAGAATGGAGGCAGGGGAGGCTGCAAGAGGGACTGGTTTGGAAGGGAGGTGTGTGGAACTCAGGTTGGGATTTGTTAAGTTTGAGATTGGACAAGACATCAAGTAGGAAGTGTTGAGTTGGGTTTATGGGCCTGGGCCTCAAGGAAAAGGTCTGTTAAAGACATAGTGTGGGAGTCACCATCACAGAAATGGTATATAAAGCCTCCAAAATGAGTGAGATCACCAAGTGTTATAAAAATGAGCCAAAGATGCCCTCTGTATATCATCCCCAAAGTTGTTTATTTCTTCAGTATAGGTTGAGAACTGTTAGCTCAAAAACCTGTCAGTGGCAGACTCAAATTTTACACATCCATTCATTTTATCACCACAGAATCTGACTTTGAAGTTCAGCAGGATTTAATTACAGAACTTCCACAGGACTGGGGAAAATGAGACTCTTGGAGGGCACACACAAAACCTTGTGCACACCAGGACCCAGGGGAAAGGAGCAGTGACCCAACAAGAAACTGAGCCAGACTCGCCTATGTGTGCTTGGGAGTCTTGATGGAGGCGTGGGTCAACAGAGGCCTGCCGCAGGGTCAGGGACACTGACTATAACAGTCTGCGGAGGCCCAGCATGCTGGTATAAGTCCTTTTGAAGGAAGTCGCCATTACTGCCATTACCCCTACCATAGTTTTGCCTCAGGCCAAACTCAGGGAGGGAGCATTATCCCATCCATCAGCAGAATATTGGATAAAAGACTTACTGAGCATGGCCTTGACAACCAGAACAAGACCCAGTTTTCCCCACAGTCAGTCCCTCCAAGAAGCTTCCACTAGCCTCTTATCCTCATCCATCAGAGGGCAGACAGAATGAAAACCACAATCACAGAAAACTAACCAAACTGATCACATGGATCACAGCTTTGTATAACTCAATGAAACTATGAGCCATGGCACGTAGGGCCACCCCAGACAGACAGGTCATGGCAGAGAATTCTGACAAAACATGGTCCACTAAAGAAGGGAATGGAAAATCACTTTATTTTTGCCTTGAGAACCCCCTGAATAATATGAAAAGGCAAAAAGATATGAAACTGAAAGATGAACCCCCAGGTCAGTAGGTGTCCAATATGCTACTGGAGAAGAGCAGAGAAACAGTTCCAGATGGAATGAAGAGGGGGAGCCAAAATGAAAACAACACCCAGCAGTGGATGTATCTGGTGGTGAATGTAAAGTCCAGTGCTGTAAAGAACGATATTGCATAGGAACCTGGAATGTTAGGTCCACAAATCAAGGTAAATTGGACATAGTCAAACAGGAGATAGCAAGAGTGAACATTGATATTTTAGGAATCAGTGAACTAAAATGGACAGGAATGGGCGAATTTAGTTCAGATGACCATTATATCTACTATTGTGGGCAAGAATCCATTAGAAGAAATGGAGTAGCCCTCACAGTCAACAAAAGAGTCTAAATGCTGTACTTGGGTGCAGTCTCAAAAATGACAGAATGATCTCTTTGTTTCCAAGGCAAGCCATTCAATATCACAGTAATCCAAGTCTATGCCCCAACCACTAATGTTGAAGAAGCTGAAGTTGAATGGTTCTATGAAGACCTACAAGACCTTCTAGAACTAACAAAAAAAAAAAAAAAAGTCCTTTTAATCACAGGGGACTACAGTGCAAAAGTAGGAAGTCAAGAGATACCTGAAGTAACAGGCAAGTTTGGCCTTGGAGTACAAAATGAAGCCAGGCAAAGGTCAACAGAGTTTTGCCAAGAGAACACACTGGTCATAGCATACACACTCTTCCAACAACACAAGAGATGACTCTACTTGTGGGCATTCTCAGATGGTCAATATGGAAATCAGACTGATTATATTTTTGTAGCCAAAGATGAGGAAACTCTACACACTCTGCAAAAATGAGACTGGAGGCTGACTGTGGCTCAGATCATGAACTCCTTATTGCAAAATCCAGAGTTAAATTGAAGAAAGGAGGGAAAATCACTAGGCTATTTAGGTATGACCTAAATCAAATCCCTTATTATTATACAGTGGAAGTGACAACTAGATTTAAGGGATTAGAACTGATAGAACGCTTGAAGAACTATGGATGGAGGTTTGTAACATTGTACAGGAGGTAGTGATCAAAACCATCTCCAAGAATAAGAAATGCAAAAAGGCAAAATGGATGTCTGAGGAGGCCTTACAAATAGCTGAGAAAAGAAGAGATGCAAAAGGCAAAGAAGAAAAAGAAAGATATACCCATCTGAATGCACAGTTCTGAAGAATACCAAGGAGAGATAAGAAAGCCCAAGTGAACAATGCAAAGAAATAGAGGAAAACAATAGAATGGGAAAGACTAGAGATCTCTTAAAGAAAATCAGAGATACCTAGGGTATATTTAATGCAAAGATAGGTACAATAAAGGACAGAAACTGTATGGACCTAACAGAAGCAGAAGATATTAAGAAGAACCAGCAAGAATACACAGAAGAACTGTACAAAAAAGGTCTTAATGATTCCGATCATCATGATTATGTGAGACACTCTGGGGCCAGACATCCTGGAATGTGAAGTCAACTGGGCCTTAGGAAGCATCACCAAGAACAAAGCTAGTGGTGGTGATGGAATTCTAGCCGAGCTATTTCAAATCCTAAAAGATGACACTGTTAAAGTGACTCAATATGACGTCAAATTTGGAAAACTCAAAGTGGCCACAGGACTGGAAAATGTCAGTTTTCATTCCAATCCCAAAGAAAGACAGTGCCAAAGAATGTTCAAACTACTGCACAATTGCACTCATTTCACATGCTAGCAAAGTAATGCTCAAAATCTTTCAAGCTAGGCTTCAATAGTATGTGAACTGAGAACTTCCAGATTTACAAGCTGGATTTAGAAAAGACAGAGGAACCAGAGATCAAATTGCCAGCATCCATTGGATCATATAAAAAGCTAGAGAATTTCATAAAAACATGTACATCTGTTTCACTGACTAAAGTCTTTGTGTAGATTACAACAAACTGGAAATTCTTTAAGAGATCAGAATACCAGACCACCTCATCTGCTTCCTGAGAAACCTGTATGCAGGTCAAGAAGCAACAGTTAAAACTAGACATGGAATACAGACTGGTTCCAAATCGGGAAAGGAGTATATCAAGGCTGTATGTTGTCACCCTGCTTATTTAACTTATATGCAGAGTGTATCATGGGAAATGCAAGGTTGGATGAAGCCCAAGCTGTAATCCAAATTGAGGGGAAGAATATCAATAACCGCAGATATGCCAATGGCACCACCCTTATGGCAGAAATCGAAGAGGAATTAGAGTGTCTTGATGAAAATGAAAGGAAAAGAGGGAAAAAGTTTGGTTAATACTCAACATTCAAAAAATGAAGATCTTTGGTATTGGTCCTATCTTTTCATGGGCTTCCCTGGTGGCTCAGAGGTTAAAGCGTCTGCCTCCAATGTGGGAGACCCAGGTTCGATCCCTGGGTCAGGAAAATCCTCTGGAGAAGGAAATGGCAATCCACTCCAGTATTCTTGCCTGGAGAATCCCACGAACGGGGAAGCCTAGTAGGTTACAGTCCACGGGGTCACAAAGAGTCGGACACGACTGAGCGACTTCACCTTCACCTTTCATGGCAAACAGATGGGGAAACAATGGAAATGGTGACAGACTTTATTTGCTTGGGCTCCAGAATCACTGCAGACGATGACTGCAGCCATGAAATTGTTCCTTGGAAGAAAAGCAATGACAAAACTAGACAGCATATTAAAAATCAGAGACATTACTTTGCCTACAGTCTGCATAGTCAAAGCTATGGTTTTTCCAGTAGTTGTGTACAAATTTCAGAGCTGGACAATAAAAAAGGCTGAACACCAAAGAACTGATGCGTTCAGACTGTGGTGCTGGAGAAAACTCTTGAGAGTCCCTTGGACTACAAGAAGATCAAATCAGTCGATCCTAAAGGAAATCAACCTTAAATATTCATTGGAAGGACTGATGCTGAAGCTCCAATACTTGGCCTCATGATGTCAAGAGCCAACTCATTGGAGAAGACCCTGATGCTGGGAAAGATTGAATGCAGGAGGAGCACGGGATGACAGAGCATGAGATGGGTGGATGGCATCACCAACTCAGTGGATATGAGCTTGAGCAAGCTCCAGGAGTTGGTGATGGACAGGGAAGCCTGGCATGCTGCAGTCCATGGAGTCACAGAGTTGGACGTGACTGAGTGACTGAACATCAAAGTTCATTTTAAACATAGCCCAAAGAAGTACATTTTTGCACATTCAGGGCCCATCTGCTTCACATACCTCCACCAAACTATACCCAGCATCTGCTGGCAATTGATAAGATAGAACCATGTGACTACAAGACAGATCTCAATCCTTACAAACTATGAGACTCCTGCCCCTTGGAGCTCTCTGACCCAGGGACTTCCTGCTACGCTGCTGAATGGCATTACCTAGACACCAGAGGCACCACTCTGATTCCCCTCTCCCTGGGATTTTCCTTGCTCTCCTCCCCTCCAGTAGCAACTCCCTTGGTGTAGCTTCTGGACAGATTCCTGCTGTGAGGGACACCTCTCCCTCTCTGCCCTTGCAAACCCATCAGAGTATCATTATCATCCAGTAAGTGTGTGCTCCTGCCACTTCATGGTTCTTTTTCTTACATCCAATCCCTTGAACTTTCTACAACCAAGGAGCAAGTGTAGACAAAAAAGGGAAAAGGTGCAGTTCTTTGCCTTGGGGCACACTAATGTTCTCCTAAACATTCATCACAGAGATGAAGAAGAACCAGCAACAGAGATGGAGGAAGAAAGGCTAAAAAGGAAGGAGGGAACCAGGAGAGGAAAACTGTCACAGAGGGGGGTCAAATGCTGCCAATAGGTTTAGAGGACTGAGAAAAAGCTTTGGATTTCACTTTATATCTCCCCCAGCCCCCGTACATTCACTTACTGCTTTAAAGTTTTAAACTATTTCAATAGTTACAGGAATTACTTTTTACTCAGAAAGAAAAATATTTACATTTTAAATACAAAAGAAAAATTTAAATTATTCTTGGTTTATTTCTAAAACCCAACCACTTACATGCTCATGATATTTTTTTTTTTACCAACCCATTCTATCTATTCAACGTGTGCATCTTGGGTGCTTACTAAGCATTTATTTGCACTTGGATTTTGTGTCAGGCTTACTTTGATGTAAGAGCTTCTTTTAAAAAGTTAACTGAATTTTTCCAATAAAAAGTCTCACATATTTTAGAAAACCAGTGCTGCAACAGTTTCCAGATCTGCCTCCAAAGCTGAATTTGGCTGTCAGTAGTCTTTTGAAAGTTCAATTCCTTCACTGAATTCTTTTAGCAACAATTCCTTGGTTAAATTATATGAGGTTATTAGGAAAAAAGTCAATCACTTTTCAACATTCTGGAAAGATCATGCTTCATCTTCTCAATTGCACTGTCAGGATTAGCTTTTATTGCATCAATATCCCTCTGGCAATACTAATATGAAACTGAGACAGCTTTGTAAAAAGATTCAAAAAGTCTTTTGCCTTTGGGATTTCCCTGGCTGTCCAGTGGTTAAGCCTCTGGGCTTCCAAGGCAGGGGGGTGCAGGTTCAATTCCTGATCAGGGAACTAAGATCCCACATGCCATATGGCATGGCCAAAAAAAAGTCTACTTTCAACTTAATGTTAGATAAACCTTCTTTCTCTATAATATTTCTGAAAAACTATCAACTCCAGTAATGTTAGAAGAACTGGATTCTGCCGTTTCCAGTTTCACTATCAAGTACTGAAGCATCCAGGGACTTCCTGGCAGTCCAGTGGTCAAGTCTTCACCTTCCAGTGCAGAGGGTGCGGGTTTGATCCCTGGTTGGGGAGATAGGATCCCACATGTTTCACAGTCAAAAATCCAAGACATGAAACAAGCAAAATCCTCATCCCCAGAGGCAGAGAGGCAGACGTGTGACAACCAGAACCAGAAGGCAAGGGGCTGCTATAATCTCGGCCCCAGAGACCGCATCTTCCATCAGACTGTAAGCAGACTCCTAGTTGCTAACCACGTCTTCCTGGGATCCTGGATGGTTGACATCTGCCAGGAGTGTCACAGCCTGAGATCAGCTCCCCAGAGGAGACGCACAGCATGCCTGGAACTGTGCTCTCGTGGCACACCCGGGAAAGTGAGTGGCTGTGACTGGGCAGGTGAATAAGATGCACGGCCCACCTGGGACAGTGAGCTCGCCAAGCACCCGGTGGCCTGAGCGGCTGGACCTGGGAAGGACACAAAATGCACAGCCCATCTGGGTCTGTGCTCTTGTGGAGCACCCGAGAAACCAAGCGGCTTAGATATGGGAGGTGCACAAAATACAGAGCTCACCTGGGATGGTGTTCTTGCAGAGCACCCTAGAACCTGAGTAGTGTGGACCTGGGAAGTATGCGCCACCTTTGGCTGTGGCAAACCCAGTATGGGTCATTCACTGTGAGCACTCCCCAACATGTCAGCAATATTTCTTTGCAGTGTCCCTCCCTCTCCACAGCATTACTGAACAAGTGAACCTGAGTAAGTGGCCACCTTGGCCCCCTCGTGTCAGGGTGGAAATTAGACACTGAAGAGACTTGCAAACAAAGGAAGCCAAAATAAACAAAGAAGGGGAACCGCCCGGGGAAGTGTGCAATAGGTTAAAACCCTGCAGTAAATGCTGACTGTGCATTTGAGGGGCAACTATAGAACTTGGGAACAATTACAAGCCAGAACAAGGGACTGTCTGACACTGAACTGACCCCACACTGTCCACAACAGCTCCAGAGAAGTTCTCAGATATATTTTTACTATTATCACTTAAAAAAAATTTAGTTCTTTATTATTCCTTTAACTTTCATTTTTCTAGCCTACTATTACCTTTCCAAAAAAACTCTCCTATTTTTAAAAACAAATTCCATATATTTCTTTTCAATTTTTGTGGGTTTTTTTATATTGTATTTTTGAGTCTAACCTCTCTTCTAGATTTTTAATCTTTGCTTTTTGACATTTGTTATTGATTTTATATGTCTAAGAATCTAATCTTCAGTATCCATTTTCACTTAGGGATTTGGTTATCAGCTTTATTGCTCTCTCCTCTTTTGACTCTCTTTTCTCCTCCAGGTTATCTCTATCTCCTTCCTCCCTCTTCTCTTCCCTGCGTAATGCTGTGAATCTCTCTGGGTGTTCGGGCTGTGGAGAGCACTTAGAGATTTGATGACTGGCTAGATTGCTCTCTCTCCTTTTGACACCCATTTTCTTCCCCTGGTCACATCTATCTTCCTCCTCCCTCTTCTCTTCTCTATATAATTCTGTGAATCTCTCTGAGTATTTCTGGCTGTGGAGAATTGTTTCACAAATAACCTAGGGGCTTTATCTTCTATGCTGTATGGATGGAGAAGTCTTGAGGCTACTGTAAAAGAAAGACCAAATGCCAGAGGCAGGAGGCTTAACTCCAAAACTTTAGAACATCAGAGAACTCCTGACTACAGGGAACATTAATAGACAAGAGTTCACCCAAAAGTCTCCACATCTACACTGAAACTAAGCTCCATCCAAGAGCCAACAAGACGCACCACACTAATTCTCCAACAAAACAGGAACACAACTCTGAACATTAAAAGACAGGCTGCCCAAAGTCATGCCAAACCCATAAACATCCCAAAATTTACCACTGGACCCTTCATTGCACTCCAGAGAGGAGAGATCCAGCTCCACCCACTAGAACACAGACATAAGCTCCCCCAATGAGGAAACCTTGACAAGCCATTAGTACAATCCCACCCACAGGGAGCAGACTCAACAATTAAGAGGAACCATGATCCGCCAGCCTGCAGAAAGGGCACCCCAAACACAGCAATTTAAACAAAATGAAAAGGCAGAGAAATATTCAGCAGGTGAAGGAACATGATAAATGCCCACCAAACCAAACAAAAGAGGAGGAGATAGGAAGTCTACCTGAAAAAGAATTCAGAATAATAATAGTAAAGATGACCCCAAAATCTTAAAAACAAATGGAATTACAGATAAATAGAATAGAGAGAAGGATTGAGAAGATGCAAGAAATGTTTAACAAGGACCTAGAAGAAATAAAGAAGAATCAATCAATAATGAGTAATGCAACAACTGAGATCAAAAGCACTCTGGAGGGAACCAACAGTAGAATAACAGGCAATAGAGAGGATAAGTGAGGTAGAAGATATAATGGTAGAAATAAATGAAGCAGAGAGGAAAAAAGAAAAAAGAATTAAAGAAATGAGGACAACCTCAGAGATATCTGCTGCTGCTGCTAAGTCGCTTCAGTAGTGCCCGACTCTGTGAGGCCCCATAGACGGCAGCCCACCAGGCTCCCCCGTCCCTGGGATTCTCCAGGCAAGAACACTGGAGTGGGTTGCCATTTCCTTCTCCAAAGCATGAAAGTGAAAAGTGAAAGTGAAGTCGCTCAGCTGTGCCCGACTCTTAGCAACTCCACGGACTGCAGCCCACAGAAATATCTGGGACAACGTCAAATGCCCCAACATTTGAATCATAGGTGTCCCAGAAGAAGACATAAAGAAATGGCAGGAGAAAATATTTGAGGAGATAATAATTGAAAACTTTCCTAATATGGGGAAGGAAATAGCCACACAAGTCCAAAAAACCCAGAGAGTCCCAAACAGGATAAATCCAAGGCAAAACACCCCAAGACACATATTAACAAACTAACAAAGATCAAACACAAAGAGCAAATATTAAAAGGGAAAAGCAACAAATAACACACAAGGGGAATCCCCATAAGATAGCATCTGATCTTTCAATAGCAACTCTTCAGGCCAGAAGGGAATGGCAGGACATACTTAAAGTTGAAGAAAGAAAAAAACCTACAACAAATATTACTCTACCCAGCAAGGATCACATTCAGAAATAAAGGAGAAATCAAAAGCTTTACAGACAAGTAAAAGTTGAGAGAATTCAGCACCACCAAACCAACTCTTCAACAAATGCTAAAGGATCTTCTCGAGACAGGAAACACAGTAAAGGTTTATAAAAATGAACCCAGACCCCATGGACTATAGCCTGCCAGGCTCCTCTGTCCATGGAATTCTCAAGGCAAGAATACTGGAGTGGGTTGTATAATTGACATATAACATTATATTAGTTTCAGGTGTACAACATAATGATGTGATATTTGTGTATATTGAAAAATGATCACTACAATAAGTCTAGTTAACATCTGTCACTATTTATAGTTACTGAATTTTTTTCTTGTTATTTGTCCAATTTTTAATCGAATTATTTGCTTCTTTACTATTGAGTTGTATGATTCTTTATATATTTTGGATATTAACTTTTTGTTAAACACATAGTTTGCATATATTTTTATCTGTCTCTGTAGGTTAGCTTTTCAACATATTGGTTTTTTTGCCCCTTAGAAGTTCATTTTAGTTTTTGTTGCTTTGCTTTTGGCTTCATTTACAACCTATCTACTTTTATGGACCCTTCTAAGAAGTCAGCAAAATAATGGACATGAATGTGAAACTGAAAAAGTAGTTTATACAACTGAAAAGTAGTCTACTGAAGTGCCACATGATTTCTTACTTTTCCTATTCAATCAGTAAGTATAAAGTGGTCTGCGGAGAACAGAGAATTTTGTATGGAAAAAAATTCCCTTCAATCTGTTCAAGCTGTTATTAAAATTGTAATAAAAAGCTAACAATATTAAAATAAAGGCAAGACTAAAAGACCTTAAAAAAATAAATGAAATAAAATAAAAATGAACCCAAAGCAACAAAGTAAATGGTAACAGGATCATACTTATCAATAATTACCTTAAATGTAAATGGGTTAAATGCTCCAACCAAAAGACAAAGACTGGCCAAATGCATACAAAAGTAAGACCCCTATGTATGCTGTCTACAAGAGACCCACTTCAAACCGAGGGACACATACAGACTGAAAGTGAAGGGCTTGAAAAAGATATTTCATGCAAATGGGGACCAAAAGAAAGCAGTAGTAGCATTACTCATATCAGATAAAATAGACTTTGAAATAAGGATCATGATAAGTGACAAAGGACACTACATAATGATCAAAGGGTCAATCCAAGAACAAGACATAACAATTATAAACATATACGCACCCAACATAGGAGCACCTCAATACATAAGGCAAATGCTAACAAGCATGAAATGGGAAATTAACAGTAACACAATAATAGTGGGGGACTTTAATACCTCACTCACACCTATGGATAGACCAACCAAATAGAAAATTAGCAAGGAAACACAAGCTCTAAATGATACAATGGACCAGTTAGACCGAATTGATATCTAGAGGGCATTTCACCCCAAAACAATGGATTCACCTTTTTCTCAAGTGCACATGGTACATTCTTCAGGACAGATCACATTCTGGGCCATAAATCTAGCCTTGGTAAATTTTAAAAAATTGAAATTATTTCAAGCATCTTTTCTGATCACAATGAGGTAAGATTAGATGTCAACTACAGGGAAAAAAAAACTATTAAAAATGCAAACATATGGAGGCTAAATAACACACTTCTGAATAACCAACAGATCATGAAAGAAATCAAAAAGGAAATAAAAACATGCATAGAAACAAATGAAAATGAAAAAATGATAACCCCAAACCTATGGGATTCAGTAAAAGCAGTGCTAAGAGGGAGATTCATAGCAATACAAGCTGACCTCAAGAATCAAGAGAAACATGAAATAAATAACCTAACTAACTTTATACCTAAAGCAACTAGAAAAAGAAAAGAATCCCAAAGTTAGTAGAAGGAAAGAAATCATAAAAATCAGAGCAGATATAAATGAAAAAGAAATGAAGCAGACTATAAGAAAAATCAACAAAACTAAAAACTTGTTCTTTGAGAAGATAAATAAAATAGACAAACCATTAGCCAGTCTCATCAAGAAAAAAAGGGAGAAGAAGCAAATCAATAAAATTAGAAATGAAAACAGAGAAATCACAACAGACAACACAGGAATACAAAAGATCATAAAAGACTACTGTGAGCAATTATATGCCAATAAAATGGACAATCTGGAAGAAATGGACAAATTCTTAGAAAACTATAACCTTCCAAAACTGAACCAAGAAGAAACAGAAAATCTTAATAGACCCATCAAGAGCATGGAAATTGAAGCTATAATCAAAAATCTTCCAAAAATCAAAAGCCCAGAAGCAGATGGCTTTACAGGTGAATTCTACCAAAAATTCAGAGAAGAGCTAACACCTATCCTACTCAAACTCTTCCAGAAAATTTCTGAGGAAGGTAAGCTCCCAAACTCATTCTATGAGGCCACCATCACCCTAATACCAAAACCAGACAAAGATGCCACAAAAAAAAGAAAACTACAAGCCAATATCACTGATGAACATAGATGCAAGAATCCTTAACAAAATCCTAGTAAACAGAATCCAACAACATATTAAAAAGATCATGCATCATGACCAAGAGGGCTTTATCCCAGGGATGCAAGGATTCTTCAATATTTGCAAATCAATCAATGTGATACACCATATTAACAATTTTAAAGATAAAAATCATGTGACTGTCTCAATAGATGCAGAGAAAGCCTTTGACAAAATTCAACACCCATTTACAATAAAAACTCTCCAGAAAGCAAGCATAGAAAAACATACCTCAACAATAAAGTCATATATGACAACCCCCCAGCAAACATTATCCTCAGTGGCAAAAAATTGAAAGTATTTCCTCTAAAATCAGGAACAAGACGAGGGTACCCACTCTTACCACTACTATTCAACATAGTTCTGGAAGTCCTAACCACAATAATCAGTGAAGAAAAAGAAATGAATCCAGACAGGAAAAGAAGAAGTAAAACTCTCACTGTTTGCAAATGACATGGTCCTCTACATAGAAAACCCTACAGACACCTCCAGAAAATTACTAGAGCTAATCGACGGATATAGTAAAGTTTCAGGATATAAAATTAATACACAGAAATTCCTTTCATTACTATATGCAAATAATGAGAAAACAGAGAAATTAAGGAATTAATTCCATTCACCATTGCAATGAAAAGAATAAAATACTTAGGAATAAATTTACCTAAAGAAACAAAAGACCTATATATAAAAAACTATAAAACACTGATGAAAGAAATCAAAGAGGACACAAATAGATGAAGAAATATACCATATTCATGGGTTGGAAAAATCAATATACTGAAAATGAGTATACTACCCAAGTAATCTAGATTCAGTGTAATTCCTATCAAGCTACCAATGGTATTTTTCATAGAACTGGAACAAATAATTTCACAATTTGTATGGAAATACAAAATATCTCAAATAGAGTTATCTTGAGAAAGAAGAATGAAACTGGAGGAATCGACCTTCCTTACTTCAGACTATACTACAAAGCTGCAGTCATCAAGACAATATGGTTCTGGCACAAAGACAGAATACAGATCAATGGAACAAGATAGAAAGCCCAGAGATAAATCAGGCACCTATGGGCACCTTATCTATGACAAAGGAGGCAAAAATATACAATGGAGAAAAGACAATCTCTTTAATAAGTGGTGCTGGGAAAACTGCTCAACTACTTGTAAAAGAATGAAACTAGAACACTTTCTAACACCATACACAAAAATAAACTCAAATGGGTTAAAGATCTAAATGTAAGATCAAAAACTATAAAACTCTTTAGAGGAAAACATAGGCAGGACACTCTCTGACATAAATCACAGCAAGATCCTCTATGACCCACCTCCCAGAGTAATGGAAATAAAAACCAAAAAAAAAAACAAAACCAAATGATACCTAATTAAACTTCAAAGCTTTTGCACAACGAAGGTGTGCATATAAGCAAGGTGAAAAGGCAGCCTTCAGAATGGGAGAAAATAATAGCAAATGAAGCAACTGACAATCTCCAAAATGTACAAGCAGCTCCTGCAGTTCAATACCAGAAAAATAAACGACCCAATCAAAAAATGGACAAAGAACTAAATAAGATGTTTCTTCAAAGAAGACATGCAGATGGCTAACAAACACATGAAAAGATGCTCAAACACCACTCATTATCAGAGAAATGCAAATCAAAACCAAATGTACCATCTCATGCTGGTCAGAATGGCTGCCATCAAAAAGTCTGTAAACAATAAATTCTGGAGAGGATGTGGAGTAAAAAGAACCCTCTTATCCTGTCGGTGTGAATGCAAACTAGTATAGCCACTATGGAGAACAGTGTGGAGATTCCTTAAAAAACGAAATAGAACTGCCATACAACCCAGCAATCCCACTGCTGGGCATACACACTGAGGAAACCAGAACTGAAAGAGACACATGTACCCCAGTGTTCACTACAGCACTGTTTACAATAGCTAGGACATGGAAGCAACCTAGATGTTCATTGGCAGACGAATCGATAAGGGAATTGTGGTACATATACACAATGGAATATTCCTCAGCTATGAAAAACAATGCATTTGAGTCAGTTCTTTTTTTATTTTTTTAAATTATTTTAATTGGAGCCTAATTACTTTACAATATTGTGATGGTTTTTGCCATATATTGACATGAATCAGCCATGGGTATACATGAATCAGTTCTAATGAGGTGGATGAAACTGGAGCCTATTATACAGAGTGAATTAAGTCAGAAAGAGAAACACCAATACAGTATCAGTTCAGTTCAGTCACTCAGTTGTGTCCGACTCTTTGCGACCCCATGAATCACAGCACGCCAAGCCTCCCTGTCCATCACCAACTCCCGGAGTTCACTCAGACTCATGTCCATCGAGTCAGTGATGTCATCCAGCCATCTCATCCTCTGTTGTTCCCTTCTCCTCCTGCCCCCAATCCCTCCCAGCATCAGGGTCTTTTCCAATGAGTCAACTCTTCCCATGAGGTGGCCAAAGTACTGGAGTTTCAACTTTAGCATCATTCCTTCCAAAGAAATCCCAGGACTGATCTCCTTCAGAATGGACTGGTTGGATCTCCTTGCAGTCAAAGGGACTCTCAAGAGTCTTCTCCAACACCACAGTTCAAAAACCTCAATTTTTTGGTGCTCAGCTTTCTTCACAGTCCAACTCTCACATCCATACATGACTACTGGAAAACCATAGCCTCGACTAGACGGACCTTAGTCGGCAAAGTAACGTCTTTGCTTTTGAATATGCTATCTAGGTCGGTCATAACTTGTCTTCCAAGGAGTAAGTGTCTTTTAATTTCACAGCTGCAGTCACCATCTGCAGTGATTTTGGAGCCCCCC
>SJYT01015543.1:65713-108902 GCA_006410635.1 Cephalophus harveyi | reverse complement strand
AAGAACAGAATGGGAAAGACTAGAGATCTCTTCAAGAAAATTGGAGATACCAGGGGGAACATTTCATGCAAAGATGGGCTCGATAAAGGACAGAAATGGTAGGGACCTAACAGAAGCAAAAGATATTAAGAAGTGGCAAGAATACACAGAAGAACTGTACAAAAAAGATCTTCATGACCCAGATAATCACGATGGTGTGATCACTCACCTAGAGCCAGACATCCTGGAATGTGAAGTCAAGTGGGCCTTAGAAAGCATCACTACGAACAAAGCTAGTGGAGGTGATGGAATTCCAGTTGAGCTATTTCAAATCCTGAAAGGTGATGCTGTGAAAGTGCTGCACTCAATATGCCAGCAAATTTGGAAAACTCAGCAGTGGCCACAGGACTGGAAAAGGTCAGTTTTCATTCCAATCATTCATTCCAATACAGTATATTAACACATATATATGGAATTTAGAAAGACAGAATCGACGACCCTTTATGCAAGACAGCAAAAGAGACACAGATGTAAATAACAGACTTGAACTATGTGGGAGAAGGTAAGGGTGGGACAATATGAGAGGATAGCATTGAAACATGTATTTACCATATGTAAAATAGATGACCAGTGCAAGTTTGATGCATGAAGCAGGGCACTCAAAGCTGTGGTGGTGGCAGTCTGAGACAACTCAGAGGGATGGAGTGGGGAGGGAGGTGAAAGAGGTGTTCAGGATGGAGGACACGAGTACACCTGTGACTGATTCATGTCAATGTATGGCAAAGACATCACAATATTGTAAGTAGCCTCCAATTAAGATAAATTAATTTTTAAAAAGCACTGAAGCATCCAATGGAATCTTATTTTTGCATCTACATTAGTTGAGTCATACCCTCTTCTCCAAACCAGATTAATCATGTATCTCCGTATTCTTGGAATGTTTGCAGTTCCCCAATTGTTGGGGCAAAGCTATCCCCTCCGGACTGCCCCCTCAGATCATGTCTGGGGCCCTAGCACCACTTCTTTGCTTGCTCCAAACCAGTTCCCACCACACTCCAAAATGCTGTTCTCCTGTTGTATTAATCACTTCACTTAAATCTGTGGTCCGCACACTCTTCCTGAAAGGGACAGATGGCACATATTTTAGGCTTCAAGGGCCATATGGTCTCTGTCACAACTATTCAACTTGGCCATAGCATGGAAGCAGATAATACTTGGGCAAATTAGCCTAGTTGTGTTCTAATAAAACTTCATTATGGGTGCCACAATTTTTCATGTAATTTCATGTAATTTTTCACAAATCACAAAATTATTCTTTTTCTGCTCCCCCCCAACTTTAAAAAACTTTTTTAGCAAAAAAAAAAAAAAAAATATGGAAGCAGATAATACTTGGGCAAATTAGCCTAGTTGTGTTCTAATAAAACTTCATTATGGGTGCCACAATTTTTCATGTAATTTCATGTAATTTTTCACAAATCACAAAATTATTCTTTTTCTGCTCCCCCCCAACTTTAAAAAACTTTTTTAGCAAAAAAAAAAAAAAAAAATTGGCATGTACCAGACTGGGTGCGATTTGTTAGTTTAAAGCAATCATATACTTTCTAATTTCCTCCTTTCTGCCTTAGTCTGTCACTCACAGGTGATGAAAAAGAACTAAGGACACATTACTTATACTTATTTCTTTGGGGAAAGCACTCCCAGAAGGTAAAAGACTCTCACTTCCATCTCTGGATTAATTTCTCTCCTTTTCCAAGTGTGCTGCTTTAGAGTGATAACACAAAGCAGACCAAACAAAGAACACATTGAGCCCACCCACATTTTGAAACAGTTTTTTAGTGCCTTGTTAACTTTCTGGCAGTTTGAAAATGAAATGTCCCAATCACTAGCCCAGAGGCAACATTCTATTTCAAGTAAAAAACTTCAGATGCAATCGGATCCCTTCTATGGAGTCCAAAATCAGGAACAGTAGAACAAGGTGAGGCTTAGTAATCAGATTTTTAGGACATGCTTTAGTACTTTCTGGGCTTCCCTGGTGGTTCAGAGGTTAAAGCGTCTGCCTGCAATGCAGGAGACCTGGGTTCAATCCCTAGGTCGGGAAGATCCCCTAGAGAAGGAAATGGCAACCCACTCCAGTATTCTTGCCTGGAGAATCCCATGGATGGAGGAGCCTGGTGGGCTACAGTCCACGGGGTCGCAAAGAGTTGGACATGACTGAGTGACTTCACTTCACTTTCAGTACTTGAAAGTGAAACTGGAAATGGCACATGAAAAAGACAAACTATCAAAAATACAAAATGTAGGAGGAGTGTAAAAATGTATAGACTTTTTGTACTTGAATACGTTTCTGAAGAAAATGAAATTAGTATCTCAAAGAGGTATTTGCACTCCCAAGTTCATTGCAGCATTTTCAATAGACAAGATAATGGAAACAACCTAAATGTCTGCCAACAGATGAATGGGTAGATGTGGTATGTATACACAGTGGTATATCATTCAGCAATGAGGAGAGAAATCTTGCTATTTGTGACAACATGGATAGATCTTGAGGGCATTATGCTAACTGAAATAAGCTAAAGGTGAATACTATGTCACTTTTATGTGGAATCTAAAAATATAAAACTCATAGAAACAAAGTAAAATAGTGGTTTCTGGGGACCTTGGTGGTGCAGTGGTTAAGACTTCACCTTCCAATGCAGACGGTGTGGGTTCAAACTCTGGTGGAAGAGCTAAGATCCTATGCCTAGTGGCCAAAAAAAAAAAAAAAGAACCAAAAAAACAAAAACCAGAACATAAAAACAACAGAAGCAATAATGTAACAAATTCAATAAACTTCCCTTAAAAACAGGTGGTTGCCAGGAGCTGGTGGGTGCAGGAGATACTGGTAGAAAGGTACAAGCTTTTAATTCTAAGATGAATACATTCTGGGGAATTAATGTAGAGCATGGTGACGCTTACTCCTTGGAAGAAAAGTTATGACCAACCTAGATAGCATGTTGAAAAGCAGAGACATGACTTTGCCAACAAAGGTCCGTCCAGTCAAGGCTATGGTTTTTCCAGTAGTCATGTATGGATGTGAGAGTTGGACTGTGAAGAAAGCTGAGCGCCGAAGAATTGATGCTTTTGAACTGTGGTGCTAAAGCTGAAACTCCAGTTCTTTGGCCACCTCATGCGAAGAGTTGACTCATTGGAAAAGACTCTGATGCTGGGAGGGATTGGGGGCAGGAGGAAGAGGGGATAACAGAGGATGAGATGGCTGGATGGCATCACTGACTTGATGGACTTGAATCTGAGTGAACTCCGGGAGTTGGTGGACAGGGAGGCCTGGCGTGCTGCGATTCATGGGTTGCAGAGTCGGACATGACTGAGCGACTGAACTGAACTGAACTGATGGTGACTGTCAAGATCACTGGGAGAAATAGCAACAACCTCAGATATGAAGACCGTACCACTCTAAATGGCAAAAAGTGAAGAGGAATTAAACAGCCTCTTGATGAGGGTGAAAGAAGCGAGTGAAAAAGCTGGCTTAAAACTCAAGATTCAAAAAACTAAGATCATGGCATCTGGTCCCATCACTTCATAGCAAATAGAAGGAGAAAAAGTGGAAGCAGTGACAGATTTTATTTTCTTGGGGTCCAAAATCACTTCACACAGTGGCTGCAGTCATAAAATTAAGACACTTGCTCCTTGGA
This sequence comes from Cephalophus harveyi, assembly GCA_006410635.1. Lineage (NCBI taxonomy): Eukaryota > Metazoa > Chordata > Mammalia > Artiodactyla > Bovidae > Cephalophus > Cephalophus harveyi. The sequence continues at coordinate 105,234 of SJYT01015543.1, read as the reverse complement.
AGGAAGGCTTTGATAAATCTAGACAGCATATTAGAAAGCAAAGACATCACTTTGCTGACAAAGATATGTATAGTCAAAGCTATGGTTTTTCCAGTAGTCATGTACAAATGTGAGAGGTGGACCATAAGGAAGACTAAATAACTGATGCTTTAGAATTGTAGTGCTGGAGAAGATTCTTGAGANGCTTTGATAAATCTAGACAGCATATTAGAAAGCAAAGACATCACTTTGCTGACAAAGATATGTATAGTCAAAGCTATGGTTTTTCCAGTAGTCATGTACAAATGTGAGAGGTGGACCATAAGGAAGACTAAATAACTGATGCTTTAGAATTGTAGTGCTGGAGAAGATTCTTGAGAGTCCCTTGGACTGCAAGATCAAACCAGTCAATCCTAAAGGAAATCAACCCTGAATATTCATTGGAAAGACTGATGCTGAAGCTGAAGCTCCAATACTTTGGCCACCTTATGCGAACAGCCGACTTGCTGAAAAGACCCTGATGCTGGAAAAGAATGAGGGCAAAAGGAACAGAGGGCAGCAGAGGATGAGATGGTTAGACAGTATCCACTAACTCAACATATGTGGATGCAAACTCTGGGAGATAGTGGGGGACAGGGAAGCCTGGCATGCTGCAGTACATGGATGGGGTTGAAAAAAGTTGGACATGACTTAGTGACTGGGCAACAACAAAATGGTGATTATAGTTAATCATAATTATATACTTAAAAGTTGTTGAGAGTAAACTTTTTTTAACCCATTACAAATAATTTTTACTGTCTGCTTATAAAAAAAGTTTATACTTAGACATACATCTTTATCATCTGGCTTGCTCTGTGCCTCTGTTTATACACAGTAACTTTATTTCAAGAACAAATTACAGCAGACTGTTGGGAGGCATTTTAAATAGCAATTAAACTCAACAGCATGTTGTAGCAACAATGTACGTAATCCAGTGACATAAGGAACAATATAAATGTGACCAAGCTGACATACACATGCAGGCAGTGACTACCATCATGACAGCCACCTGGCTGACAGCACAGGTAGGAGACCAAGTCTGAGAAAACATCCTGAATGATAAGGAGACAGATTCCAGCACCCATTTCAGCAGATCCCCATACATGCCCATCATGACATACATACAACCATGGCTTGCCCAATGGTAATGATTGTACCAAATTTCTGAGCTCCACTGAACAAGGTTCTGTCTTGGGTACTCCAATTTCAATGACTTTGGTTCCAGCTAACAACTACATGATCAAACAGATGTAACAACTGGGGAGATACCCAATTCCATACAGTTCCTCTTTGGATGCAAGAATAACTCTCATACAGTAGAAAGGATATACAGAATCTGATGACATGATTCCAAAGAGTGGTATCTGACAACATACTAAGAATATGAAGAGAGTTATAGCAATCCTTCGAACCTTCTCTCTAAACTGGATTTTCCTTTCAGGTTTCTGAATTTCTGGTAGAACTGCACAGAAAAGTTTGACAACTTCTAAAAATTTAATGTCCAAGGTGGCAGCTGGGGCCCAGCGGCCTTAGAGCATGCTTCCGATGTGCTTTGGCCAGCCCTGTACAGGCTCTTTGAGAGAAAAAATTTAATGTTCTTCCCCCACCCCAACAAAAATGGTAATTATGTCACAGGTGGAGGTGTTAGTTAATGCTATGGTGATAATAATTCTGAAATATATAAGTGTATTAAATCAACACGCTAACACCTTAAGCTTACAAAATATTATGTCAGTTATAACTCAATAAAGCTGAAAAAAATTGCTTCACACAGTTTCCACTTCAGTTCAGTTGCTCAGTCGTGTCCAACTCTTTGCAACCCCATGAATCACAGCACGCCAGGCCACCCTGTCCATCACCAACTCCTGGAGTTCACTCAAACTCACATCCATCGAGTCGGTGATGCCATCCAGCCATCTCATCCTCGGTCGTCCCCTCTTCCTCCTGTCCCCAATCCCTCCCAGCATCAGTCTTTTCCAATGAGTCAACTCTTCGCATGAGGTGGCCAAAGTACTGGAGTTTCAGCTTTAGCATCAGTCCTTCCAAAGAACACCCAGGGCTGATCTCCTTTAGAATGGACTGGTTGGATCTCCTTGCAGTCCAAGGGACTCTCAAGAGTCTTCTCCAACACCACAGTTCAAAAGCATCAATTCTTCAGCACTCAGCTTTCTTCACAGTCCAATTTCACATCCATACATGATCACTGAAAAAACCATAGCCTTGACTAGACGGACCTTTGTTGGCAAAGTAATGTCTCTGCTTTTCAAAATGCTATCTAGGTTGGTCATAACTTTTCTTTCAAGGAGTAAGCGTCTTAATTTCATGGCTGCAGTCAGCATCTGCAGTGATTTTGAAGCCCTCAAAAATAAAGTCTGACATTGTTTCCACTGTTTCCCCATCTACTTCCCATGAAGTGATGGGACCAGATGCCATGATCTTTGTTTTCTGAATGTTGAGCTTTAAGCCAACTTTTTCACTCTCTTTCACTTTCATCAAGAGGCCCTTTAGTTCCTCTTCACTTTCTGCCATAAGGGTGGTGTCATCTGCATATCTGAGGTTATTGATATTTCTCCCGGCAATCGATTTCAGCTTGTTTCTTCCAGCCCAGCATTTCTCATGATGTACTCTGCACAGAAGTTAAATAAGCAGGGTGACACTACACAACCTTGACGTACTCCTTTTCCTATTTGGAACCAGTCTGTTGTTCCATGTCCAGTTCTAACTGTTGCTTCCTGACCTGCATATAGGTTTCTCAAGAGGCAGGTTAGGTGGTCTGGTATTCCCATCTCTTTCAGAATTTTCCACAGTTTATTGTGATCCACACAGTCAAAGGCTTTGGCATGGTCAATAAAGCAGAAACAGATGTTTTTCTGGAACTCTCTTGCTTTTTTGATGATCAGCGGATGTTGGTAATTTCATCTCTGGTTCCTCTGCCTTTTCTAAAACCAGCTTGAACATCTGGAAGTTCATGGTTCACATATTGCTAAAGCCTGGCTTGGAGAATTTTGAGCATTATTTTACTAGCGTGTGAGATGAGTGCAATTGTGCGGTAGTTTGAGCATTCTTTGGCATTGCCTTTCTTTGGGATTGGAATGAAACTGACCTTTTCCAGTCCTGTGGCCACTGCTGAGTTTTCCAAATTTGCTGGCATATTGAGTGCAGCACTTTCACAGCATCATCTTTCAGGATTTGAAATAGCTCAACTGGAATTCCATCACCTCCACTAGCTTTGTTCATAGTGATGCTTTCTAAGGCCCACTTGACTTCACATTCCAAGATGTCTGGCTCTAGATTAGTGATCACATCATCATGATTATCTGGGTCGTGAAGATCTTTTTTGTACAGTTCTTCCGTGTATTCTTGCCACCTCTTCTTAATATCTTCTGCTTCTGTTAGGTCCAGACCATTTCTGTCCTTTATCGAGCCCATCTTTGCATGAAATGTTCCCTTGGTATCTCTAATTTTCTTGAAGAGATCTCTAGTCTTTCCCTTCCTGTTGTTTTCTTATATTTCTTTGCACTGATCACTGGGGAAGGCTTTCTTATCTCTTCTTGCTATTCTTTGGAACTCTGCATTCAGGTGCTTATATCTTTCCTTTTCTCCTTTGCTTTTTGCTTCTCTTCTTTTCACAGCTATTTGTAAGGCCTCCCCTGACAGATATTTTGCTTTTTTTTTGCATTTTTTTTCCATGGGGATGATCTTGATCCCTGTCTCCTGTACCATGTCACGAACCTCTGTCCATAGTTCATCAGGCACTCTATCTATCAGACCTAGTCCCTTAAATCTATTTCTCACTTCCACTGTATAATCATAAGGGATTTGGTTTAGCTCATACCTGAATGGTCTAGTGGTTTTCCCTACTTTCTTCAATTTAAGTCTGAATTTGGCAATAAGGAGTTCATGATCTGAGCCACAGGCACCTCCTGGTCTTTTTTTGTTGACTGTATAGAGCTTCTCCATCTTTGGCTGCAAAGAATATAGTCAATCTGATTTCAGTGTTGACTATCTGGTGATGTCCATGTGTAGAGTCTTCTCTTGTGTTGTTGGAAGAGGATGTTTGCTATGACCAGTGCATTCTCTTGGCAAAACTAAAAAAAGAACAAAAGTATTCTAGAAGAAGAAACCTCTAAAAAATTCAACAGTCAGCTGACTTTCTTATTGAAGTGCCATGACACTCATTCACATGAAATATACTACACATTTGAAGATGTAATATATGTCTTTATAATGAATAATCAGCAACAACATGGACTCTCATATCCACATAGGTCTGTTTATCTCCAGATTCAGTCAGAGCTTCTAGATAAGTGCCAAATATAAGTGGCTTGCTCAAGATCATGCATCTTATTTTCTTGTTCTCCTAATGTTTTGAATAAAATTCTAATCCTATTTTATATGTGTTTCAGCTTGCAGTTAAACTTGTTGTTGTTATTGTTGCTGGCTTTGAAGATCTCCTAGAGAAGGATTACAAAGGAAAATACATAACACTCTGGAAGAGCATAGGTTTCCTGGTCAAGAATCTCAGTACAGGAAGCATAACTTGCTTTTTCTAACTAGATTGTTCATAAGAAAGTTTGTTGTTGTTCTTTAGTCTCTAAGTAGTGTCCAACTCTTTGTGACCCCATGGACTGCAGCATGCAGGCTCTTTTGTCCTCCACTGTATCCTGGAATTTGCTCAGATCATAAGAAATACAAGTCCTCTTTTCTCTTTCTCTTTTGTTATTAAGAAGATAGAAGAATATTTAAAAATATGTGTTTAATATAACACAGTGTTCCCACCACCTAATTTGACAAATGGAAAATTACCAGTAATTTTGAAGGTTTCTTTCTTCTCTTCCCAAATTCTATACCCCTCTCTTCCTTCTTGCCTTGACTTCCTAAGTCACTTCAGTCTTGTCTTTGTGACTCAATAGACTGTAGCCCACCAGGCTCCTCTATCTATGGGATTCTCCAGGCAAGAATACTTTAGTGGGTTGCCATGCCCTCCTCCAGGGGATCTTCCTGACCCAGGGATGGAACCCATGACTCCTGGGGCTCCTGCATTGTAGGCAGATTCTTTATTGCTGAGCCACCAGGAAATCAGTTATTCCTACTTATGTAAGAATTTATTTAGTTTTCCATGTTTTTTAACTTTAAGATACATGAAAGTGAGCTTCTGCTTCTCTTCTATGTGCTTTAATTTTTTCTTAACATTATATTCTTGAGTTTTATCCATGTTATAGCTTTCACCGTAGTTTGTTCATTTTAAGTTGTCATTATTCCATCACATCTATGGGTAGTATTGTATGAATATAACACAATTTATCATTCTACTGTAGATGAGTATTTTATGTTTCCAGTTTCTGTTTTAAACAGTGGTAGGACTATTCTTGTCCATGTTTCTTAGATTGAATGTAACTGGAAAGTCATCAGTTCACTCACTCAGTCGTGTCCGACTCTTTGCGACCCCATGAATTGCAGCATGCCAGGCCTCCCTGTCCATCACCTACTCTCAGAGTTTACCCAAACTCATGTCCGTCAAGTCGGTGAGATGCCATCTAGCCATCTCATCCTCTGTAGTCCCCTTCTCCTCCTGCCCTCAATCCCTCCTAGCATCAGGGTCTTTTCCAATGAGTCAACGCTTCACATGAGGTGGCCAAAGTATTGGAGTTTCAACTTCAGCATCAGTCCTTCCAGTGAACACCCAGGACTGATCTCCTTTAGGATCGACTGGTTGGACCTTCTTGCAGTCCAAGGGACTCTCAAGAGTCTCCTTCAACACCACAGTTCAAAAGCATCAATTCTTGGGCGCTTAGCCTTCTTCACAGTCCAACTCTCACATCCATACATGACCAAAGGAAAAACCATAGCCTTGACTAGACAGACCTTTGTTGGCAAAGTAATATCTCTGCTTTTGAATATGCTATCTAGGTTGGTCATAACTTTCCTTCCAAGGAGTAAATGTCTTTTAATTTCATGGCTGCAATCTCCATCTGCAGTGATTTTGGAGCCCCCCAAATCAAAGTCTGACACTGTTTCCACTGTTTCCCCATCTATTTGCCATGAATTGATGGGACCAGATGCCATGATCTTCATTTTCTGAATGTTGAGCTTGAAGCCAACTTTTTCACTCTCCTCTTTCACTTTCATCAAGAGGCGTTTTAGGTCCTCTTCACTTTCTGCCATAAGGGTGGTGTCATCTGCTTATCTGAGGTGATTGATATTTGTCCCGACAATCTTGATTCCAGCTTGTGCTTCATCCAGCCCAGTGTTTCTCATGATGTACTCTGCATATAAGTTAAATAAGTTTATTTATAACCTATTGTTCTTCAAGATTTCTCTTTGGAGAATTATCCATTTAAGTCTTGGGACCATTTTCTATTGAATTTTTGTCTTTTTCTCATTGACTTTTGGTTTATATATTGAATAAGTCTTCATTTTTTCATGACTTGTTCATTTTCCTCTGTCAGAACATTTTAATGAATAGAATACTGTAACTGTAATGTACTCAAATGTAGCCATCCTTTATCGTTTAACTTTTTTGCCTTGTGTAAGAAATCCTTCCTTAATCCAAATAGACATTATTTTATTCTTTTCATAAAAGGTTACAGTTTTGCTTTCTTGTCCCTGCCCTGCCACAGTTAAGTTTTTAATACTCTGGAGTTGACTTTTCGTAATGTGAGGGTCCAATTTCTTTTCCTTCATATGGATACCAATTATTTCAGAACCATTTAAGAAAATAGTGTCCTTTCCATACTGACTCACAATGTCATCTTTGTCAGACAACTATATTTCATATATGTGAGAATCTTTTGTTGGGGCCCTTCATTCTATACCATTGGTCTATTTTTCTATTCTATGACTAACATGGTGTATTAATTGGCATAGATTCAAAATAAATATCATCAGCTATGGCATTCTTCACTTTATTTTCTTCTTCAACCTATGTATTGTATTTTGGGTCATTTGAGAGTAAGTCATGATACTGTGAGAGTTTTGATCACAGTTGTGAGATTTTATATTGATATATTACTGTTATTTACTATACAGTCCATATTCACATTTCAACCATTGTTCCAACTGTTCCTTTTATAGCAGTATCTTCCTCTGAATCCAGATCCAGTTAGTTGTTATATCCCTTTAGTTTCCTTTGATCTGGAACACTGTCTCTTTTACCTTTAAATATAATGACATTTTTGAAGAGTATTCAGTTCAGTTCAGTTCAGTTCAGTCGCTCAGTCCTGTCCAACTCTTTGCGACCCCATGAATCGCAGCACACCAGGCCTCCCTGTCCATCACCATCTCCCGGAGTTCACTCAGACTCACATCCATCGAGTCCGTGATGCCATCCAGCCATCTCAACCTCGGTCGTCCCCTTCTCCTCCTGCCCCCAATCCCTCCCAGCATCAGAGTCTTTTCCAATGAGTCAACTCTTTGCATGAGGTGGCCAAAGTACTGGAGTTTCAGCTTTAGCATCATTCCTTCCAAAGAAATCCCAGGGCTGATCTCCTTCAGAATGGACTGGTTGGATCTCCTTGCAGTCCAAGGGACTCTCAAGAGTCTTCTCCAACACCACAGTTCAAAAGCATCAATTCTTCGGCGCTCAGCCCTCTTCACAGTCCAACTCTCACATCCATACATGACCACAGGAAAAACCAGAGCCTTGACTAGACGGACCTTAGTCGGAAAAGTGATGTCTCTGCTTTTGAAAATGCTATCTAGGTTGGACATAACTTTTCTTCCAAGGAGTAAGCGTCTTCTAATTTCATGGCTGCAGTCACCATCTGCAGTGATTTTGGAGCCCAAGAAAATAAAGTCTGACACTGTTTCCACTGTTTCCCCATCTATTTCCCATGATGTGACGGGACCGGATGCCATGATCTTCGTTTTCAATTGGCCAGTTCTTTTCTGAAATATCCCTCAACATGGGTCCAGCTGTACTTTTAATAGCAATGCTATATAAGTTACAGGTTTTCCTTTTCAGTGCCTGATATTGGTTCATTTCGGTTCAGTCTCAGTCATGTCCAACTCTTTGTGAGCCCATGGACTGCAGCATGCCAGGCCTCCCTGTCCATCATGAAATCCTGGAGCTTGCTCAAACTCATGTCTGTGGAGTCAGTGATGCCATCCAACCATCTCATTCTCTGCTGCCCTCTTCTCCTTTTGCCTTCAATCTTTCCCAGCATCAGGGTCTTTTCCAGTGAGTCAGTTCTTCGCATCAGATGGCCAAAGTATTGGAGTTTCAGCTTTAGCATCAGTCCTTCCAATGAATATTCAGGACTGATTTCCTTTAGGATTGGCTGGTTTGAATTCTTGCAGTCCAAGGGACTCTCAAGAGTCTTCTACAAACCACAGTTCAAAAGCATCAATTCTTCAGTGCTTAACTTTCTTTATAGTCCAACTGTTACATCCATATATGACTATTGGAAAAACCATAGTTTTGACTAGATGGACCGTTGTTGGCAAGGTAATGTCTTTGCTTTTTAATATTCTGGCTAGGTTGGTCATAGCTTTCCTTCCAAGGAATAAGTATCTTTTAATTTCATGGCTGCAATCACCATCTGCAGTGATTTTGGAGCCCCCCCCCAAAATAAAGTCTTTCACCATTTCCATTGTTTCCTTTGCTGTCAAGTAATGGGACCAGATGCTATGATCTTAGTTCTCTGAATGTTGAGTTTTTTTTTTTTTTTTCTATTTTTCTATTTTTATTTTTTTTATTTTTTAATTTTTACTTTATTTTACTTTGCAATACCGTATTGGTTTTGTCATACATTGACATGAATCCACCATGGGTGTATATGAGATCCCAATCCTGAATCCCCCTCCCACATCCCACCTCATTTCCTCTCTCTGGATCATCCCCGTTGTTGAGTTTTAAGCCAACTTTTTAACTCTCCTCTTTCAATTTCATCAAGAGCCTCTTTAGTTCTTCTTCATGTTCTGCCATAATGGTGGCATCATCTGCACATCTGAGGTTATTGATATTTCTCTTAGCAATCTTGCTTCCAGCTTGTGGTTCATCCAGTCCAGCATTTCTCATGATGCATATAAGTTAAATAAATAAGGTGACAAGATACATCCCATCCTTGACCTACTCCTTTCCTGACTTGGAACCAGTCTGTTGTTCCATGTCCAGTTCTAACTGTTGCTTCCTGACCTGCATACAGATTTCTCAGGAGGCAGGTCAGGTGGTCTGGTATTCCCATCTCTTGAAGAATTTTCCACAGTTTGTCATGATTCACACAGTCAAAGGCTTTGGCATAGTCAATAAAGCAGAAGTAGATGTTTTTCTGGAACTCTCTTGCTTCTTCCATGGTCCAACAAATGTTGGCATTTTGATCTCTGATTCCTTTGCCCTTTTTAAAATCATCTTGAACATCAGGAAGTTCATGGTTCATGTACTGCTGAAGCCTGGCTTGGAGAATTTTGAGCATTGCTTTGCTAGCGTGTTAGATGAGTGCAATTGTGCGGTAGTTTGAGCATTCTTTGGCATTGCCTTTCTTTGGGATTGGAATGAAAACTGACCTTTTCCAGTCCTGTGGCCACTGCTGAGTTTTCCAAATGTGCTGGCGTATTGAGTGCAGCACTTTCACAGCATCATCTTTTAGGATTTGAAATAGCTCTACTGGAATTCCATCACTTCCTCTAGCTTTGTTCATAGTTATGCTTCCTAAGGCCCACTTGACTTCGCATTCCAGTATGCCTGGCTCTAGGTTAGTGATGTCACTGTCGTGGTTATCTGGGTCATAAAGATATTTTTTTGTATAGTTCTTCTGTGTATTCTTGCCACCTCTTCTTAATATCTTCTGTTTCTGTTAGGTCCATACTATATCTGTCCTTTATTGTGTCCATCTTTGCATGAAATGTTCCCTTGGTTTGTCTAATTTGCTTGAAGAGATCTCTAATCTTTCCCATTCTTTTGTATTCCTCTATTTCTTTGCACTGAGGAAAGCTTTCTTATCTCTCTTTGCTATTCTTTGGAACTCTGCATTCAAATGGGTATATCTTCCCTTTTCTCCTTTACCTTTCTCTTCACTGGCAAAGAGAAGTATGTCTTTTCTTTTCTCCTTTGCCTTTTGCTTTGCTGACGAAGGATTCTTATATCATTGCCTTATATAGGAATGTCAATTTCTTTCATTATTGAGACTATTAATTTTGATTAGCTGGTTAGGTGGTATCAACCAGATTATTCTACTATAAAGTTTTAATTTTTCTCTTATGCAATTAATAGGCAGTCAGTGGAACGAAATTTTAAAATTAGGTAAATATTATGTGCCTTATCAAACTTTAATCTAACAGTTCTACCATCCATTGGTAATCTTGCCCAAATCAATACTATGATTTGTAATCAATTGTGTTTTAATTGTATCACTCCTTCTATACTTACCATTACCATTATTAGCAATAAGATACAAGTTTGTTTTGCCCTTTTTCAAATCTCTTGACCACTTAAAAATATTTGCTGTTTACTTTTATTTTATTTTGTTATCAATAAAAATTTAGCTTATGTTTTGTATTTTTATGTGTTCAGTACTTCCAACATCTGAACTGTTTTTTTAATCTCTCCAACCTTTTTATTTCCATAACATTGTGGGGAAATTAACAAGATGACAGCAGTGAGGCTCTCTGGCCCCATGCTCTCACACCCTCTTGCCCCATGGCCTGTAAACAATGACTTCGCATGGTTATGTAATAGCTGTGCTCACTTATAGCACTGCACATGCATGTCACAGGTACTTGCTTGGTTGTGGGCTACTGTGTACAATATGCCTGTATGAGCTTCACCATGGAAGCCCTGGCTGCTGCTTCACTGGGACTGCACTGGAGCTCCATTATGTTACGGCTCTGTTATGGTTAAGCTGTGGCCGTGCTACAGCTGCCTCATCATCCAGGAGAGAATAAACGTGTCTGCACTTCCTGTGGCTCCTCGCATCTTCTTCCAGCCCCTGAGCTCAAGCCTTCCCTCCCTTGGGGTCAATGAACAGTGCAGACAGTATGAACAGCAAGACAGTTGGCAACATGAACAGGATCAGTGATACACACATATTCAAACATGAAGAGAAATTTAAAGAAAATTACAATCAATATCTTTATACTTCCCCCCTAGATCCAACAGTTTTTATCATTTTACCATATATATTTCATCATCCTCCAATCATCTATAGATATGTATTTTATATTGTTGATGAATGATTTAAAAATAAGTTACAGGTATAATACTTAACTCTTAAATATTTCAGTATGCATTCCTAACAAAAGGAAACTTCTCCTAGATAATACCATTCCTATACCTAACAATGTCTGATTTCTTTTGGTCTGATTTTTCTATTTGCTGTTTCCTTGTATGTTTTGTAGTTTTAACTATGAATTCAATTTTCTTGCTACTTTGTCTGAGGCAATTCTTTGTCTTTTTCCAGGCACTTTTGGGAACAGTCAACAGTCTAACTTCCAGCTGCCAACTTCCCAGCACTTTACTTTAAATTCTCTACTGAGGTTTTTTCAGGACTGACAGTGTGAATCTGGGCTGTAAAACTCATGGAGACTGACTTATAGTTAAGAACTTTGAAGGAAACATTTCTCTCCTGCCACGCAGAGCTGAAATTCAACAGGTAATGTTTTCTTGCTATCTTTGGGATGAGGAGGGTGTGGGTCTGTTTCAACTTCTTTCTCTGAGGTCATAGCTGTTGGACAGCATTTCATAGATGAAGTCTTCTGTGGCATTCCCTGACTTGGAGGGTCTTTGGCTTTATTTACTGTTCTGGTGTCTTGGGAGGTCCTGATGAGTGAAGGTCAGGTTCATCAGTTTTGACTTTAAAGCTAAATCTGAGTCCGGTGATTTGCTCATCATTCTGAATTCCTGTTTCCACTTAACTTTTGGCCTCTGAATATTTCTTAACATTTTTTGTTATCCACTGAAACATCTTAAAATAAGTTTTAATAATTTCTCTAGTCTTTTTAGTTGTTTTTTTCAGGCAGTTTATTGGGTTCTGAGCCACTATACTGCTAGAAACGGATTTCTCCACAGTCTCCTTATCTTCATATTGAGACTTATGAACTTCTTTACCTTTGATAGAGTCATATAGACATGAACACATTCAAATATACCAGTGGGAAAGACTTCAGTGTGCCTGTTTGTTCTCATAGAATGATGCCTATACATTCTTTGGTGGTATAATGAAATAATTTCATGTAGTTCTTGCCTATAATCCAGTTTAATTGGTCATGTATTTCTTTTAACATTTTGACCATATTGATGAAACAGTAAGTAAAGTGTTTTGGTAGGGAATTAAATTAGATATTATGGTCCAAATGAATTTTAATTATTCATTTACCCCTTTTCATTTCTAAATATTTGTTTGAAGTGACTCTCATAATAATAAACAGGCATTTCATAAATATTGATTGAGTAGGCAAACAATGAATGAATGAACAAATAAGTATTGTTTAATAGCTCAGCCTCAATTTAACATTCACAGGATAGCTTTTGGTTGGCTATCAATGAATGAGTCAGGTTTATGTCTGGCCTCATCGATCTTCAGTACCTTCTACAAACCTGATAGCGGGAGGTTTGGATAGAGAGCTTTTCAGTGAAACATTGTGAATATTTGCCTCAGTTGAGCCACTAAATTGAATTTCCAACATAAATCCTGTCCTAGGCATCAACAGTGTAGTATTATTCAGAAGGGTACAATTGATGTAAATATAAGTGCTGGCTATTTATCAAGTTATACCATTCTTTTTCCACCAAGAGCTAAACAGGTTGTAGCATTTGCTGTCATTGAAATACACTGAATTTTCAAGGACTGCTTCATAAAGTCTGCTTATTATATCTGGAAACATTTTGCCTGAAATTTGGGCTGCTGCTTCTCTGAATAGTGTGGACTGTGAGAACAGTCAGGAATTAAATAGAATTATTAATATAAGGACCTTAAAAATCACAACTTGCCCTAGATAATAGCCCAAAGCAAGACAAAACATTTCCTGAGCAGGATAGAGAGACTCAGTGTCCATGGTCAGAAAAGAGTCATCTTAGTAACTGGCCTTTAGATAGGGACCTATCATAGAAAAAAGCAAAACTGGGTTTCTGGCACTTCAGTTCAGTTCAGTTCAGTCGCTCAGTCGTGTCCGACTCTTTGCGACCCCATGAATCGCAGCACGCCAGGCCTCCCTGTTCATCACCATCTCTCGGAGTTCACTCAGACTCACATCCATCAAGTCCGTGATGCCATCCAGCCATCTCATCCTCAGTCTAATGTTGAGCTTTAAGCCAACTTTTTCGCTCTCCTCTTTCACTTTCATCAAGAGGCTTTTTAGCTCCTCTTCACTTTAGCAAGGCTTAAAATAGCATCTAAAATATTAATGGAGAAATGCATTAGTCTGCAGATCAGCTCCATCTAAGCTTCTTACAGGGGTTATTCCTTCCACCCCACTCCCATCTCCTACTCTTCTTTGAACAGGATACAATAGTTTTTACTTAATTTCTGAATCTTTTTGCATCTAAAATGGTAATAAAAGCCTTACTATTCAAATATGTCAGCACAGTGGGCTTTTCTAAGGAATTTCCTGTGTGGTATGCTATAGAGGTACCCAGAGTCCTACAAGACTAGGCATACTACATTCTAGAAACCAAGTTTTAAAGGTTATGGAAGTCTTGACTGCTAAATAATTCATTCCTTAATTTCAGTTATAAATAAAAATACTATTACTACTTTCCTCCTATAATGTTAGAGCCAGTGGCTCAATGGAAAGTTACCTATTTGTAGGTTGCCTAATTTCTATTACCTCTAAGTAATTCATTTACCTAGGCAGTTCATGTTGACTTTGGTCAAATAGTTGATGAAGATGATAGTATTTCAAAGTTATTTAATTTATTTTTTATCTTTGCCAATGACTGAGGCTTGGAGGAGTAAATGTATAAATTTAAAATAGCTATTTATATTCAAATATTTTGGGTTCATTAACCAAGCCTATAAGTTGTTGGTTCCAAAAACTCTACCAGAAGTTACTTTTAGATATTTGGCTGCTAAACATGATGGTAGTATGTCAGAAACTGTCAGAACAGCTGAAATAGACACAATGGTATAAAGATCTTTATGTTTTGTAATGATCTGTGTCCCTATAACCATTCACTGATCTGGGAAATAAGCAATTGTGTGAGATTTATTAAATTTAGAGAAAAGTTCTGGACATAAGAATGTTTAAATCACTTGAAAAACATCTCTATAATGTCTTGTCCCTTGGACTGCAAGGAGATCCAACCAGTCCATTCTGAAGAAGATCAGCCCTGGGATTTCTTTGGAAGGAATGATGCTAAAGCTGAAACTCCAGTACTTTGGCCACCTCATGCGAAGAGCTGACTCATTGGAAAAGACTCTGATGCTAGGAGGGATTGGGGGCAGGAGGAGAAGGGGACGACCAAGGATGAGATGGCTGGATGGCATCACTGACTCGATGGATGTGAGTCTGGGTGAACTCCGAGAGATGGTAATGAACAGGGAGGCCTGGCGTGCTGCGATTCATGGGGTCGCAAAGAGTCGGACACGACTGAGCGACTGAACTGAACTGAATGTCTTGGCACAATTTTAATCCAATAGACAATTTAACGTGATTTGAGTTTTCCTAAAAGTGTGTTGAATTGTTTTCTCAAAAACATGTAGAGGCAATATTAGAGTGGCCAGGTTGCATCCATTTCACTTATTCTATTTTCTTGATATGAACAGATAATCCATACAGGACAAGACTAGTCCAGAATTTGCACTGTCTAGTTTAATTTGGCTTGGTTGCTTGCTTCAGTTCAGTCCAGTCACTGAGTCGTGTCTGACTCTGTGACCCCGGGACTGCAGCGTAACAGGCCTCCCTATCCATCACCAAATTCTGGAGTTTACTCAAACTCATGTCCATTGAGTCAGTGATGCCATCCAACCATCTCATCCTTTGTTGTCCCCTTCTCCTCCCGCCTTCAATCTTCCCCAGCATCAGGGTGTTTTCCAATGAGTCAGTTCTTCACATCAGGTGGCCAAAGTATTGGAGTTTCAGCTTCAGCATCAGTCCTTCCAATGAATATTTAGGACTGATTTCCTTTAAGGTGAACTGGTTGGATCTCCTTGCAGTCCAAGGGACTCTTAAGAATCTTCTCCAACACCACAGTTCAAAAGCCTCAATTCTTCAGTGCTCAGCTTTCTTTATAGTCCAACTCTCACATCCATACATGACTACTGGAAAAACCATAGCTTTGACTAGATGGACCTTTGTTGGCTAAGTAATGTCTCTGCTTTTTAATATTCTGGCTAGGCTGGTCGTAATTTTTCTTCCAAGGAACAAGCGTCTTTTAATTTCATGGCTGCAGTCACCATCTGCAGTGATTTTGGAGCCCCTCAAAATAAAGTCTGACACTGTTTCCATTGTTTCCCCATCTATTTCCCATGAAGTGATGGGACCAGATGCCGTGATCTTCGTTTTCTGAATGTTGAGCTTTAAGCCAACTTTTTCGCTCTCCTCCTTCATTTTCATCAAGAGGCTCTTTAGTTCTTCTTCACTTTCTGCCATAAGGGTGGTGTCATCTGCATATCTGAGGTTATTGATATTTCTCTCAGCAATCTTTATTCCAGCGTTTGCTTCATCCATCCTGGTGCTTCTCATGATGTACTCTGCATATAAGTTAAATAAGTGGGGTGATAATATACAGCCTTGATGTACTCCTTTCCCAATTTGGAACCAGTCTGTTGTTCCATGTCCAGTTCTTAATGTTGCTTCCTGACCTGCATACAGATTTATCAAGAGGCAGGTCAGGTGGTCTGGTATTCCCATCTCTTGAAGAATTTTCCACAGTTTGTTGTGATCCACACAGTCAAAGACTTTGGCATAGTCAATAAAGCAGAAGTAGATGTTTCTCTGGGACTCTCTTGCTTCTCCCATGATCCAGCGTATGTTGGCACTTTGCTCTCTGGTTCCTTTGCCCTTTCTAAATCCAGCTTGAATATCTGGAAGTTCATGGTTCATGTATTGTTGAAGCCTGGCTTGGAGAATTTTGAACATTACTTTACTAGTATGTGAGATGAGTGTAATCGTGTGGTAGTTTGAATATTCTTTGGCATTGCCTTTCTTTGGGATTGAAATGAAAACTGACCTTTTCCAGTCCTGTGGCCACTGCTGAGTTTTCCAAATTTGCTGGCATATTGAGTGCAGCACTTTCACAGCATCATCTTTTAGGATTTGAAATAGCTCAATTGGAGTTAAATCACCTCCTCTAGCTTTGTTTTAATTGATGCTTCCTAAGGCCCACTTGACTTCCCATTCCAGGATGTCTGGCTCTAGGTGAGTGATCATATCATTGTGATTATCTGCATCATAAAGATCTTTTTTGTGTAGTTCTTCTGTGTATGCTCAGAGGTTAAAGCGTCTGCTTCTAATGCGGGAGACCTGGGTTCGATCCCTGGGTCGGGAAGATCCCCTGGAGAAGGAAATGGCAACCCACTCCAGGATTCCTGCCTGGAGAATCCCATGGATGGAGGAGCCTGATGGGCTACAGTCCATGGGGTTGCAAAGAGTCGGACATGACTGAGCAACTTAACTAACTCTGTGTATTCTTACCATCTCTTCTTAGTATCTTCTGCTTCTGTTATGTCCATACCATTTTTGTCCTTTATTGAGCCCATCTTTGCATGAAATATTCCCTTGGTATCTCTAGTTTTCTTGAAGAGATCTCTAGTCTTTCCCATTCTATTGTTTTCCTCTATTTCTTTGCATTGATCACTGAGGAAAACTTTCTTATCTCTCCTTGCTGTTCTTTGGAAGTCTGCATTAAAATGGGTACATCTTTCCTTCTCTCCTTTGGCTTTAACTTCTCTTCTTTTCTCAGCTATTTGTAAATCCTTTTCAGACAACCATTTTGCCTGTTTGCATTTCTTTTCCTTGGGGATGGTTTTGTCTCTGACTCCTGTACCATGTCATGAACCTCCGTCCATAGTTCTTCAGGCACTCTGTCTATCAGATCTAATTCCTTGAATCTATTTGTCACTTCCACTGTATAATCGTAAGGGATTTGATTTAGGTCATACCTGAAAGATCTGTTGGTTTTTCCCACTTTCTTCAATTTAAGTCTGAATTTGGCAATAAGGCCTTATTGCCTTATTTCCATATTGGTTTCTTAACTATAATCTAAAACCTTACTTTATGTATTTCCTGGGAGGATATATAGGTACAACTACAAAATGTGAAAGATAGATGATACATATATTTGGCAGAACTGCTAATTAAAAAATTTTTAAATCCTGAGACAGAGGAGACATCCTAAAATAAGATCATACCTGGAGAACAACATGTGTAATGTTAGGAGAGGCAGCTTAGTCAAAGATTAACCCAATAATTCTCAGATCAGAGCAAACTTAGATAGTGGAAACATGGCTTAGGTAGATTGTAGAAGCTAAGTGAACCAGGATTTTAACCACAAAATGAGTTGCCAGTATTTTCAGTGTTATGATTTGTGTGCACTGGCTTTTCTGAAGAGGGCATTGAATAGTGGTGATAATAACTATAATATTAATAGTTACAGCTAAATTTTATTCAGAACTTACTGTTTTACTCCTTGCTACTAATTTTTAAAATTCCTTATAATGACCTCACAGTGTAGGTACTATTATTATATTCCCTGTTTTACAGATGAAGAAATTGATGTTTAGAGATGCTATGTAATTTGTTCAGCTGGGACTGAGGAGCCAGGATTTGAAAATTGTGCTTTAAAAATTACTAAATTATGGAATCAGTCAGTGAACTTAGAGAACCATATTCCAGGAATAGAGCACAAAGCACAACTGGGAGTAACAGTCATTTTGCTTAGATAGCACACTGAATAGGATGAAGTGGAGTCTGGACAATAATTATAGGGGTATTATTTTTACATATCAGATGGATGAGTAAGCAGTAAGACATGTTTACATGTCTTGGCTATTGTAAATACTGCTGCAATGAACACAGGGGTGCATATGTCTTTTTGAATTAGTGTTTTTATTTTCTTTGGAAAAATACCCAGGAGTGGAATTGCTGGATCATATGGTAATTCTTCCCCCCCGCCCCCACACTCTTGTTGTTCTTTTTAAAAAATGTTTTAATTGGGGGACAATTGCTTTAAAATATTTTGTTGATTTCTGCTCTACAACACTGTAACTCAGCTCTAAGTATAAACACATCCCCTCCCTCCTGAACCTCCCTCCCACCCTACCCCCAGTTCAGTTCAGTTCAGTCACTCAGTCGTATCCGACTCTTTGCGATCCCATGAATCACAGCACGCCAGGCCTCCCTGTCCATCACCATCTCTCGGAGTTCACTCAGACTCACATCCATCGAGTCAGTGATGCCATCCAGCCATCTCATCCTCTTATGAAGACCTACAAGACCTTTTAGAACTAACACCCAAAAAAGATGTAGGGGACTGTTTTATTCCTTGCTACTAGTTTCATTATAGGGGACTGGAATGCTAAAGTAAGAAGTCAAGAAACACCTGGAGTAACAGGCAAATTTGGCCTTGGAATGCGGAATGAAGCAGGGCAAAGACTAATAGAGTTTTGCCAAGAAAATGCACTGGTCATAGCAAACACCCTCTTCTAACAACACAAGAGAAGACTCTACACATGGACATCACCAGATGGTCAACACCGAAATCAGATTGATTATATTCTTTGCAGCCAAAGATGGAGAAGCTCTATACAGTCAACAAAAACGAGACCAGGAGCTGACTGTGGCTCAGATCATGAACTCCTTATTACTAAATTCAGACTCAAATTGAAGAAAGTAGGGAAAACCGCTAGACCCTACCCCCAGTAGTTCTATTTTTAACATTTTGAGGAAGCTCCACATAGTTTCCCGGTGGCTGCACCAATTTACATTCTCACCAACAGGGCACAAGCATTCCTTTTCTTCTACATCCTCACCAGTACTTGTTCTTTGTTGTCTTTTTGATAGTAGTCATTCTGACAGGTGTGAGATAATATCTCTTTGTGGTTTTAATTTGCATTTCTCTGGTAACTAGTGATATTTTTTATCTCACAATTGCCTCTCTTTTTTAACCTAATATATAAATACTTAGGTTTTGCACTTTGGTCTTTATTTACATATGAGAGCTCCTATCATGTGAAACTTATCATAAATGTATTTGTGTGCTTTTTTTCTTGTTGATTTATTTTTTTGTTACAGAACCCTAGCCAAGAACGTAAGATGGGCAGTGGGAAAATTTCTCATCCCCTGCAGCAACATAGTGGAAAACAAGGCAAGAGAGTTTTAAGGAGGAAGGTGTGGTCCATAGGAATAATGCCCCAGAGTAGTCGCATAATGTGAAAACAACAACAAAACACCAGAATTGTTACCAATAAGGATTTCTATCAAGCACTTACTTGATTTCATTCATTGTTTAGTACTTTATACACATTCTCCACTTAATTCTCACATCAATTCTATGAAACATTGTTGTTATTGTCCTTATTAACAGATTGGGAAACTGACACTTATAGAATTATGCCAAAGATCACACTGCTAGTACAAGATTCAGATCGAGATTTTTTTGGCTCAGAAGTCCAAATAGTCACCATGATCATGCACTGCGATGTGAAGAAGAGTGATGGAAGGTTTCGGGGTCTAGGTTACCTAAGAGGCTACTTCTGAAGTGCTGAGCTCACCAGTATGGTTTATTAAGCAGACATTGGATAATCATCTAGTAGAGATATTGTAGACAGGATTCTTAAATCAAATGGGAAGGAACACAAAAGATTCTCCTGAAAAAGTTTAACTTTTGAGTTTGGTGGTCTTCCAAAGAAGAGGTAAACATTCCTATTATAAGAAGGTACTGTGTTGTTATTTTGAGTACCTCATTTTGTTTTAAGTGATATAATACATGTCTCTGGCTATCATATCTGGAGGCATTCTGTATTTTATATAAATTATATCTATACATGAATTTTAAAATAAGAGGTACAGGTCATTAATGTTCAGTTACTGGTTTGTAGGACAGTGTTTAACCTTAATATGCTATTCACTCTAGGACTACAAAATTCTGAATGGGGGAAAATACTCTATACTTCAGTTCAGTTCAGTTCAGTCGCTCAATTGTGTCCAACTCTTTGTGACCCCATGAATCGCAGCACACCAGGCCTCCCTGTTCATCACCATCTCTCGGAGTTCACTCAGACTCACGTCCATCGAGTCCGTGATTTTTTTATTTTTATTTTTTTTACTTTACAATATTGTATTGGTTTTGCCATACATCAACATGAATCCACCACGGGTGTACACGTGTTCCCAATCCTGAACCCCCCTCCCACACCCTTCCCCATACCATCCCTCTGGGTCATCCCAGTGCACCAGCCCCAAGCATCTTGTATCCTGCATCGAACCTAGACTGGTGATTCATTTCTTATATGATATTATACATGTTTCAATGCCATTCTCCCAAATCATCCCACCCTCTCCCTCTCCCACAGAGTCCAAAAGACTGTTCTATACATCTGTGTCTCTTTTGCTGTCTTGCATACAGGGTTATCGTTACCATCTTTCTAAATTCCATATATATGCATTAGTATACTGTATTGGTGTTTTTCTTTCTGGCTTACTTCACTCTGTATAATCAGCTCCAGTCTTTAAAAAGAAAAAGAGCTGGAGGAATCAGGCTTCCTGACTTCACACTACACTATAAAGCTGCAGTAATAAAAACAGTATGCTACTGACATGAAAATAGAAATGCAAATCAATGGAACAGAATAGAAAACCCAGAAATAAGCTCAGGCACCTGTGGTCAATTAATCTATGACAAAGGAGGCAAGAGTACACATTGGAAAGACAGTTTCTGCAACAAATAGTGCTGGGAAAACTGGATAGCTACATAGCTTTAAAAAAGTGAAATTAGATCATTGCTTAACATTATACACAAAAATAAACTCAAAATGGAGTAAAGACCTAAATGTGAGACCAGAAACTATAAAACCCCTAGAGGAAAATATAGGCAGAACACTCTCTGACATAAATCACAGCAATAGAAATCTTTCTTAAATCTATTAGATTTTTTAATTTGAATATAGCTAAAGACATGTACTGTTTTATAAATATGGTACTCCTTATTTGTCCTCGAGTTACCTATCTCAAGGGCTTCCCTGGTGGGCTCAAACAGTTAAGAATCTGCCTGCAGGAGACACAGATTTGATTCCTTGGTTGGGAAGATCCTCTAGAGAAGTGAATGGCTACACATTCAGTTTTCCTGCCTGGAGAATTCCATGGACAAAGGAGCCTGGTGGGCTACAGTCCATACAGTCACACTGAGTCAGACACAACTGAATGACTAACGCATTACCTGTCTCAGACTTGAAATTGTGCCTTATTTGAACATTTTAGGAATCTCCACTGTTAGAGTATTAAATGTGGATGTCTCATTATATCAATAAAACAAAGGGTTAAAAAAAAGCTCTCTGGATAGGGATGGGGTGGGGAGGAAGGTAGGTGTAGGTTCAGGATAGGAGGACTCATTTGCACCCATGGCTGATTCACGTTGATATATGGTGAAAACCACCACAGCATTGTAAAGTAAGTATCCTCCAGTTAAAATAAATAAATAAAAAATTTTTAAAAAGCTCTCTGGATAGTCTAAATTTCTGATCTGGCATATCAATAATATCATTTCTTAATGAGAAATTCAGAAGGGAGTGTACGTTAAATGTTAATGGTGATGAATGACAAAATATGATCTTATTCTATTTATAATTTATGATATAGTTCTTATTTCCATAAAGAATTTGAGAAGTTTACAAATAAAAGACACATTTATAGTAACACTCTTAATCAGAAAGAAAACAATTACTAACAGTAACAAACTATAAACTATATAAGGGGCTTCCCTGGTGGCTCAGAGGTTAAAGCGTCTGCCTCCAATGCGGGAGACCCGGGTTCGATCCCTGGGTCGGGAAGATCCCCTGGAGAAGGAAATGGCAATCCACTCCAGTATTCTTGCCTGGAGAATCCCATGGACGGAGAAGCCTAGTAGGTTACAGTCCACAGGGTCGCAAAGAGTCGGACACGACTGAGCGACTTCACCTTCACCTTCACCTTCAACAAACTATATAGATGGGGAAAAATATACGTGTTACAATGTAAGTTAATGTTGTTACAGCAATTGAAAATTAAATTGGTGCAGGTCTTCTTGGCAGCTAAGGGGAAAAAAATTGGGGGTGGGAATAGTGCATTATGAAGTTATAACATTAAAGCTTTCATCAGCAAAGTTATTTTTTTTTTTAGGGTTTAGCTAATACAATCAGAATACATTGCTTCCTGTTGTGTTAACTGGGTCCAGGGGTAAAATTAAGAATTCCTAGAAGAATGAAAGGATCATATATTCCTTGGGTTTTAGTAATTTTCATTGGATAGGAAAAAAGCACCCAGTTGAAGATGGTTTTATTTAAAATTATTGTGTTATATTGCTTAATCTTTTTACTATGAGCAAAGTAGAATATTGCTCATTTAGGCCATGGACCAAACAGCCAGGAAATACCATGGATTAAACCGAGTACAATTTGCTTAACCTCTATATGCTGTTGGAAGGATATCTTCAACCTTTTCAGATGCATAGATCAGAAGGCAGCCCCACTTGGGGCATAGCTCTCTTTGCTATATCCCAGATCACAGCATGAAAACAATTTAGAAATAAAGGTTCTGAGGTTGTCCACATGTTTCCTTGTCTAGAACCCACTGCTGCATCAATTCTGACCCCTTGAATAGCCACATTCCTAGGAGTTGACACCTGCCACTGGGAAGCATTCTTATCACTTCCTGAGACCCTGAAGCATACTGTTTTCTGGCCTACCCTTTTAAACTTTCCTAATGCTTTGAGGCTTAGAATTATTTGCCCATGGATGTTCCCCTGAGCAGGACATGAGTCCCACAGGTAAGTCAATAGTGTGTTGCCCCTTGGAAATAATATTCTTCAAAAAGTCATTCATTATTTATTTAGAAGGAAGGTAGAGAATGTGAGGGAAAGGGGAGAAGGAGATTCTCTGGTAGTGGCACTTATTCTCTCCTCTGTGGCCAGGTCTGGTCTCAGACATTCACATCACACTTAGCGAAGCAAAAATGTACAGCTGACTGAATACAGCAAAATGCAGTGGTAATGCTGATTCCTTAGGTGTCTGAGGTGTGCCACCTGGAGGCTTCAAGTCCCATCCCATGTGGCTTATCAGAAACACTTTCCTAATAACTCTTATGGTCTTCCTGAGAGGACTTCTGGAAAATGCAAGCTTCTCCAGTTAATCACATTTCAGCAATGTTCTAATACCTTTTATTGATTGGTGCCCCAGTCAGCTGCCTGGCTGACCTTCACTTTAATCTAGCTCTGGTAGGCTTCAGTGGAAATTTCTTTGGGGTCTTTTACATACGCATCTATGACCCTTTTTTAAAGCTGTACTGAAGCTACAGAAATCATATTCCCCCAAAAAAGGTCAATAGTGAAGTCACTTCATTTCAGCATATGAAGCGTTAAAAAAAACCTTGCCTGAGGAAATGTGGAAGAAACTTGGCCTGTTTTGGCCCCTGACTACTCCTTCTTTGATGCGATTTTGACTACGGAAAAGAAAATAGAAATTTGGGCAGTTTAAAAACCAACCAGCATGTTCATAGGAGCAGGATACACAAGATCATCTACCACAGGATTAGTTCTCTGGCGTTAGGATGAGTGCTACCTAGAGTGTGTTAAAGGTTATTTAAACTTTCTAAGTGAACGTGTTGTCTTTGATTAATAGTGCCTATTGTATGCTGGGAAAAGCAGTAATACTTGGGAAAATCGAAATTGCTGAACATTAAATGGAAGAAAAGAAAGAACACTGGAAATAAAATTTAATTAAATGAGGCTTGATGTTTAAATGGAAAATACGTTATTTTCATATGGTTTGCCATCCATCACTGCCATCCAATCCTCTTTACTATGGAACAATTCAACTTATATGGTCCAGATGTCAGAAACAAAAGGTACATGTATCTTTTGGTAAATTTGAAGACGTGAAGAAACTGGATTGTGTATTTTTACCTTCTTTAAAGAGTCTCGTGTTTTCAGTTTTTCGGAATGTTTTACTTAATTGTACAACTTGGATTCTAGGAGTCAGAAAAGAGCCTTCTGTTCAATATAGTGGACTCAATATAATGATCTCCCACCTATGAGGGCCCTGAAGGTGTTTACTCATCTGTTCATTTATGTAACATACTCACCTGTCTGTTCCTTCTCTTAATCCTCATTCTCATATTCTGGTGTACCCTGGGACAGGTAGCAAGATTAGTGTTATGTAGAACATGCTCTTAGAGAATCCTTATCTGAATGTGTGCCACAGATTAATAAATGACAGAGCACATGCTTTGATGAATCTGAGTGAACTTGCTAGGAGAGAACTAGAAGAGACCAACTTTCTCTGAGAGATAAAAAGCAGTAGGCAGGAAGAGAAAGGGGTGAAGGCAAAAAAAGAAAAAAGATAGAAAAAATACTTCTTAGAGGAAGAAATATGTATCTTGAAGGATTAACTACAGTTAGTCAAACTGAACTTGCTGTCTCTCTGAATGTTTTTGGTGTGTATATGGACTTATAAAAATCATAAAAATGTGGGATGCCATTTTTTTAAAGACTGAATGAAAACATGATTCTCCAACTTGGAAAGTCCACAGTCTTCTCTTAATGCAGTTATTGTAGTAATAATGGTGATTGATTAGAGTTAGTGAGACCCATTTTTCATCTCTGCTGTCTGATCCCTTTATTTGATAGAATTAGAAACTGAGGCTCTGGGTTGGGAATTTGGGACCATAAAAAGATGTGTCTACTAATACAGTATGAGTTAAGAGCTCATCTGGGATCAAGTCCTTGTTCTCCTAACTTCTAATCTGAAATCCCTTCTGCTCTATCATACAAACTGCTCCGAATTAGCTTTTAACCAGAGAATAATATTGTATGGTGTATATTCAGAAGGCTTGATCAGCATAGTATCCATGATTGTAACACATTTTCTGGGGTTTTATGATCAATGGATATCAGAAAGTACAGTTATTATATGTACCTAACTTGAAGGTGATTTCAGAGTGTGGTTAATCTCCTGTATACAATGAGCTATTTTTAAAAGATTCATTTTATTGGAAGACAAGGCAGTGCAGAGCAGTGAGCCTAAGCAATAGTGCTTTTTAGGTCCAGCCAATTTCTGATTCTCCAAGGCTAAATTCTATTAGACATTAAAACTCAAATTTTAGGCACCTTGCATTGTGAACACAAGGAACATCTATAGCAAGTGTCTCATATTATGACTACTGGATACTGATTACTCTCAGAATAACTAGGCTTATAATGCTTACGGGCTAAAATGAAGAAAGATTAATTTCTAAAAACATGTAAGTACCTTTCTTCTATGTTTGAACTGAACTGGGAGGATGGTAGATGATGCTGATGAAAACAACCTGCAAGTTCTCAGTTTGGTCTTTTTTCCTCCAGAGCATTTATAGGGTTACCAATAGACATGTTAATAATAAGTACTATTAATTGGGCATCTACCAAATTCTAAACATTTTAGATACATTATTCCAATGCACATAGTAATCCTGAAAGTCAATGTATCATCTTAATTTTATAGATGAGAACAATAAGGTTCATACAGAAGTTAAGCACCTTGTCTTGAAGAGGAAAAATTAAAATTTTACCTCCTTCTCCTTCTGCCTCTGTAACTCAGCTTGCTCCTTACAAAGTCTAGATCATGTAGGTCTCAGAAAGTGGGGACTCACAATACTAGGAACTAGAGCTTATCTCACTCACCCTTGTCCTGCTCTTTGCAATTACCCTAGCCCCTGCAAACCAACAAACCTGCTTAATCATGCCTGTCCATGTATAAAAGCTCTGTAACTCCTTTGTTTGGGGCTCAGAACTTGGAGTGTTAACTCCTCTGGGCCTACCAGCATAATAAACCCGAGTTCTCCAACTTTCCGAGTGTGGTGCTTTATTTCTCGAGAACTGGTTTTTGCAACATTTCTGGAGGCCCTAGCAAGATTCCAAACACGCTGGCCCCTTGAGCTGCCGGACTGGTGGCTCAGCCAGGTCAGAGTGGAGGCGCCCCAAGATGAACGAGGAGACATGCTGCCTGACAGTATTCTGGTTCTCTTTTGGACCAGTGTGCTGACTCTCCGGATGGCCGAGCCCTGACCTGACTCATCGGAGGGATGGCCCAATGGTGTAGCTTTATGGCCTTCTCGGCTGTGGAGTCTGAGTGGGCCTAGCCAGCGTCAGACTCATTGCCAGACAGCCCACCTCCCTCCGTGTCCCCCACACCACTTCTTGAGCAAGATTCCAGCCCTGAGCCAGTGGGAAGCGGCTCCACTCGGCCAAACAATCTAACCAGCTGACTGCGGTCCATCAGATGCCACTGCGAGAAACTCAAGGTCCTCAACAAGTGAATGAGTAAGGCTCAGTCCCTGATCGTTCCATCCTCTATTACGAGCCCTTCAGCACTACTGATTTCCTAAACTGGAAACACCATAGCCCAGCATACTCTGATGAACCACAGGCTGTGATTGACCTCCTAGAGTCCATTTTCCACACCCATCAGCCTACATGGGGACGACTGTTGCCAGCTCTTCTCCACAGAGGAAAGGTGACGCATCTCGACAGAAGCCCAAAAATGGCTCTGAAGGCAAGCCCCCCAGAGGTCTTAGATGTAGAATGATGGGCATGAGAAGCGATGCCAGAGACGAGATCTAATTGGGATTTTAATACCAGAGAAGGACAAGAAACCCTGGATCACTACCATGATGCCCTTCTACATGAACTTCGAGTGGGGGCCAGAAAGTCCACCAATATGTCCAAAATTACAATGATAATCCTAAAAGGCAGATGAGTCCCCCACCGATTTCAATGAAAGACTATGTGAAGCGTTCCGGACATACACCTCATTTGACCCTGAGACCTCCGAGAATCAATGGATGATTAATGCTGCCTCTGTGGCTCAATCCTGTGCAGACATCCAATGAAAGCTCCAAAAGCCAGAAGGCTTCATTCGGATGAATGCCATATAGCTTCTAGAGGTAGCGAATAAAGTCTTTGTGAACTGAGGCCCTGAAGCCCAACAAGAAGCAGAGAAAAAAAAATGAAACAGAAAGCAACCCTGCTCGCAGCAGCACTGAGGAGCTCAGATCCAGTGAAATTGACTGTTTGCTCGTGGAAAGGAGAAACTAAGAAGAGACCACCACTACGCTACGACCAGTGTGCCCATTACAAAGAGACCAGACCCTGGGGGAATGAGTGCCTCCATCGCAGAGGGACATTAAAGAGTCAAAGAAGTTCAGTCAACCCAACAAGAAAGGTACCAGCCTGAGCCGGCTGTCCAAAGCATTATTGGCCTGGCCAGAGCAGAATCAGAATAGGGCTCCCTGATCCTGGGCCCCCAGGAGGCTATGGTCACGATGAAAGGGGGCCAATCAATGACTTTTATGGTGGATCCTGGAGCTGAACACTCTGTGGTAACTACAGCCGTGGTTCCCCTCACTGGCCAAACAGCAACTATTGTTGGGGCCACAGGGGACATGGCAGCCTGCTCATTTTCAAGGCCTGTTCATGTCAGCTAGGCGGCCATCTAGTGACTCATGAATTTCTGTACTTGTTTGGAATGCCTCATTCCCTTGCTGGGTAGAGACTTACTGACAAAACTGGGGACACAAATCGCTCTTGCCCCCAGAAAGCCTGCGAGCCTCACCTTGGGAAGCCAGTCGGTTCTGATCTGATGGCCATGACTGTGCCCAGGGAAGATGAATGGCATCTCTATTCCTCAGGAAAGGAACAATTAAGTCCCCCCAGACTGCTAAAAGAATTCCCTGATGTCTGGGCAGAGAAGGGGCCCCCAGGTATGGCCAAAAACCATGCTCCAATTGTAGTGGACCTGAGACCAGGAGTCACTCCTGTTAGACAAAAAAAATATCCAGTACCGCAGGAGGCATGCCTGGGAATTTGGGACTGCATTCAGCGCCTACGAGATGCCGAAATCCTAATTGAATGTCAGTCTCCCTGAAACACTCCGCTCTTACCAGTCAGAAATCCTGGAGGGAACGACTACCGCACCATCCAGGACCTCTGCCCCATCAAGAGTGCAGTAATCATCATCCAGCCAGTGGTCCCAAATCCTTACGTTCTCCTGAGTCTCTTACTCATTCAGACAAGCTAGTTCACCTGCCTCCATCTCAAGGATTCATTCCTCTGCCTCTGGCTGTCACCAACTAACCAGCTCTTGTTTGCCTTTGAATGGGAAGACGCACACACTGGGGGGAAGACGCACACACTGGGAGTAAGACACAGCTGACTTGGACTCGACTGCCACAAGGCTTCAAAAACTCACCTACCCTGTTTGGTGAAGTCCTGGCTGCTGACTTTGCTGCCTTTCCCAGGGAACCTTTAAACTGCACCTACTCCAGTACGTCGGAGAAGGCAATGGCATCCCACTCCAGTACTCTTGCCTGGAAACTCCCATGGACAGAGGAGCCTGGTAGGCTGCAGTCCATGGGGTCGCTGAGTCAGACACGACTGAATGACTTCACTTTCACTTTTCACTTTCATGCATTGGAGAAGGAAATGGCAACCCACTCCAGTGTTCTTGCCTGGAGAATCCCAGGGATGGTGGAGCCCAATGGGGCTGCCATCTGTGGGGTCGCACAGAGTTGGACATGACTGAAGTGACTTAGCAGCAGCAGCAGCACTCCAGTACGTGGATGACCTGTTGCTAGCAGTGCCACCCAAGGGGACTGCTGGAGAGGTACCAAAGCCCCGTTGGCTCTACCCTCCACCATAGGGTACAATGTGTCATGGAAAAAGGCTCAGATCTGCAGACAGGAGGTCAAGTACCTGGGGTTTGTTATCTCAAAAGGGCATCAGGCGCTCGGACATGAGAGGAAGCAAGCCATCTGTTCAATACCTTGGCTGAACACCAAGCAAGAAGTCCGTGAATTCCTTGGGGCTGGCAAATTCTGCTGGACCTGGATACTGGGTTTCTCTGAAATTGCCAAGCCTTTGTTTAAAGCCACAGCAGGGTCTGATAAGGACCCCATAGAGTGGGGACCTGAATAGGAAAAGGCCTTCGAAAAGGTAAAGAAACTCTTGACCAGCACTCCAGCATTAGGGCTGCCAGATGTGATTCAGGACTTCAACCTCTTTGTACATGAGAAAAATTACACTGCACTGGGGGTCCTCGCTTAAACAATTGGGCCATGGCAGTGCCCAGTCGCATACCTGTCCAAACAGCTGGATCCAGTGGCTGCAGGATGGCCACCATGCTTCCGGGCATTAGCTGCCACTGTGGTTTTGGTCAGAGAAGCAGATAAGCTTACTCTAGGACAAAATAAAATTGTAAAGGTTCCCCATGCTATTATTGCCCTGATGAACAGCCAGGGGCATAAGTGGCTGACCAACTGCAGGATGACTCACTATCAGGGACTGCTTTGTGAAAACTCACGGGTCCAACTCGAGACTTTGTGGACGCTGAACCCCACCACCTTTGTACCTACAGAAACAGGAACCCCTGATCATAACTGTGAGGTCATAGATGAAATTTTCTCGAGCAGGCCAGACCTGACAGACATTCCCCTCCAGAACCCAGAACTGGAACTGTTCACTGACAGAAGCAGTTTCATTCAAGATGGGCAGTGCAAAGCAGGCTATACCACAGCAACAACTGATGAGANACCCCTGATCATAACTGTGAGGTCATAGATGAAATTTTCTCGAGCAGGCCAGACCTGACAGACATTCCCCTCCAGAACCCAGAACTGGAACTGTTCACTGACAGAAGCAGTTTCATTCAAGATGGGCAGTGCAAAGCAGGCTATACCATAGCAACAACTGATGAGAGACTGAAGACTGCTGCCTTGCCACGAGGGCGGTCAGCATAGCGGGCTGAGCTATGGGCACTCGCCAAGGCGCTAAGGCATGCCGAAGGGAAATGAGTCAACATCTATACTGGTTCAAGGTATGCCTTTGCTACTTTATATGTACATGGAGCCATTTATAAAGAAAGGGGACTATTGACAGCTGGCGGGCGGAAGTGGAAAGGAGATTAAAAACAAAAAAGAAATCCTTCAGATGTTGGAAGCAGTCTGGAAGCATTCCCAAGTGGCAGTCATCCATTGTAAAGGCCATCAGCAAGGAACTGATCCAATCAGCAAAGGAAATCGGTTGGCTGACCAGGCAGCCAAGGAGGTGGCAAGCCAACCAAGCCCCACAGTGTGCCCCGAGTCAATCTTTAAGGTCCTCTTGGCACAAGAATTGCCTCCGTCCCTGAGATACACCAAGGAAGAAGATCAATGGGCTCTAAATGAGAGAGGAATAAAAGAAAAGGAGGGCTGGTGGAAGCTTCCAGACCAAAGACTCTGTTCTCAGCAATTTAGCAATCCAGCTGGTAAAGCAACATCATGAAACAACTCATTTAGGAAAACACTGTGCTGGAGAGTTGACTGAGCTGCTACTGTTTCATTCCTAAGCTCCCAACCCCATGTGCATAGATCAGTGCTAGATGTGTGACTTGTGGGCGAAACAGTGCCAGCCAAGGACCAGGACCCAACCCAGGGGTGCAGACAGTCGGGACACTGCCCTTTGAAGATCTAGAGGTGGACGTTACTGAAGTCAAGCTCTATAGGGACTATAAGTATTTACTTGTGGTATCTGCACCCACTCAAGATGGGCTGAAGCCTACCCCACATGCACTGAATGGGCACGAGAAGTGGTCAAGGCCTTATTAAGAGACTTAATCCCGAGATATGGGCTGCCTCTCTCCGTAGGGTCTGACAATGGGCCAGCTTTTGTGTCTGAGATAATCCAAACTTTATTCAGGACTCTGGGAATCAAACAGAAGCTTCACACTGCTTACAGGCCAGAGAGTTCAGGGAAAGTTGAATGCATGAATCAGACCCTCAAGACCACATTAGCTAAACTCTGCCAGGAGACCCAGTTATCTTGGGTTGACATGTTACCCCAGCATTACTCTGAGCCTGATGCACCCCAAGGTCCTCAGGCTATTCCCCCTTTGAGATCTTATATGGGGGAATGCCCCCAGTGATAGGAAAATTCAAGGGAAACCCCCAACAACTAGCTGACCTGGAGATGTCCTGACACCTCTAGGCCCTGGGAAAAGTCTTCCACCATATTGCCTGAGAAACCCTAGAAAGGACGCCCATTCCTTTGGACAACTGGGTTCATCCCTATCAGCCAGGAGATGAGGTATGGGTTAAAGATTAGAAAAAAGAACCACTTCAGCCAGTTTGGACAGGCCCTCACATGGTTGTCCTGGCAACACTGCTGTTAAAGTTACAGGCGTCATCCTTTGGTGTGACTTGGTGTGACTCACCACACCAGAGTCAAGAAGGCAGCGGCTTCCTGTAATGATGACATCTGGAAAACAGTTCGGGACCCCTAAATCCCCTCAAGGTCTGGTTCCAAAAACAATGGCCTTTACCCACAAAAGAGGCTGAAACCTGCTCGAGTCACTCTGGAAGCTGACTAGTCCACGCACAGCAGAAGCTTAAGGATTCTTCAGCCTTGCTCCAGCCACACTCCAGCAGCTGGCTGGTCAATGCACGGCAGAAGCTTGAGGATCTGGCTATTAAAATATCAATGGATTTTCATCATCAACCCTGGCCTCTATCCCTGATTTGTATTATTGCTGTGCTCTTTGCTACAGGACTAGCTTCAGTCACACCCTGGGACTGGGATTTGCGTCAGAAGCTGTGGCTAGCTGTCTGTTATCTCACTGTAGTGGGAAGCCTCATTCTTATTAGATGTCTCTTATGATCGAGTCTCCCTACTAACTACATCGCTCCCAGCATTGCTGACCCTGCTTCATGATAGGCTCAGTTGCTATACCCGTGACAACCCAAAGATGGGGAGAAAACCTTTTGCTAGTGTTCAGTTATCTGTTATGTGCAGGATGCTTTGCAGCCTTTTGGTGCCCTTGCTATAACAGATGGTGCTGTTCCTTATCCATCAAGCACCTGTCAACATTACAGCCAACCCTTAAAATCGCTTACTTAACTATCAGCTAGAACAATGTGTAGATAACCAGTCTTATAGGCCAGTCACCTACTGCCTTTGTAACCATGTGATGTATGTCCAGGGGCCTGGGCGCCACAAATACTTTCCAGCCACGACCCCTGCTGCCGCTACCTTTTCCCCACCCGAGGATCAAACCCTGGGTGGCATCCTGACACCATGGCATTGCCATCATGCCCCTGGGCCTCCATCTACCCCAAATGCCATGCAGATGTTACAACCCAGAACAGGTGTCTGTCTGCCAAATAAATGGAAAGCCTACCTGACAGGGTAGTAATGCAGACAAGTGAAATCACGGACCAACTTTGTCCTAAAAAATCAGGCTCTGCCTGTTGGGGTTGTGACCCAGGTTACAAAGTTAACCCCCCTTACCCCCTCATCCGTACCAGATTCTCAACACAACTCATCGCCTTCTCAATGACACTAGCCCCAGCTGGCCAGGGACTGCTGGCTCTGCTTATCCTTAGGAGCTCCACAGTACTTAGCTACACCAGTACCATTAAATAATGCAACAGCCATGGGAACTCATATAGATCCAGCTTTACAAGGGCCAGTCTTAAGGGCAATTGAATTGACTTAAAAGGCTCCAGAGTGCTTTACAAATGATGGAGGAACTGAACCGTAGGCAATTTAGCCAGGGACCAACATAATCAAACTTTAAAAGGTGAGTGGCCCACTCATCCTCCCACAAACACAGTATGGTGCTGCCCCCATCAAGGCCTTTTCTTTGTTTGTGGGACAGATGCTTACTTATGTCTACCAGTCAACTGGATGGGTATCTGCACCTTAGCTTTCCTCACTCCCTGGATGAATATTGTCTCTAATAGCCAGAATCTCACTGTACCTCTGGCAGTGTATACATGGTCAAAAAGAGCCATCCAGTTTCTACCCCTACTAGTTGGTCTAGGAATCATGGCTGGGATAGGTATGGGAATAGGAGGAATTGCTTCATCAACCACCTTTTACCGCACACTCTCCAAAGACTTCACAGACGACACTGAGAGAGTGGCCAAATCTTTAGTGGCCTTACAGGACCAACTTGACTCCCTGGCTGAGGTGGTTTTACAGAATAGGAGAGGGCTAGACCTACTGACAGCTGAAAAGAGAGGACTCTGCCTCTTCTTAAATGAAGAATGCTGCTTTTATGTAAACCAATCAGAAATAGTCAGGGACATAGCTCAACAGCTAAGGTAATGAATCATAAAAAGGAGAGAGGAACTAGCAAATTCCTGGGGTAACTGGAACAATATCTGGAGCTGGGCATCATGGCTTCTCCCTTTAGCCAGTCCTCTCTTCATGTTCTTTGTGGCGCTCGTTTGGCCCTTGTATCTTCAATGCAGTTACCTAGTTCATAACCTCTTGGATTGAATCCATAGAGTTACAGCCTCCTAAACAATGGAGACCTCTGAATGTCCTACTGAAACATGAGATGATGCTTTCTACAACGAGTGATAGAAGCATCAAGGGTTGGGGGGAATGAAGAGGAATAGTTAAAATTTTACCTCCTTCTCCTTCTGTCTCTGTAACTCAGCTTGCTCCTTGCAAAGTCTAGTTTACATAGGTCTCAGAAAGTGGGAACTCTCAATAGTAGGAACTGGAGCTTATCCTACTGCTGCTACTGCTCAGTCACTTCAGTCGTGTCTGACTCTGTGTGACCCCATAGATGGCAGCCCACCAGGCTCCCCCATCCCTGGGATTCTCCAGGCAAGAACACTGGAGTGGGTTGCCATTTCCTTCTCCAATGCATGAATGTGAAAAGTGAAAGTGAAGTCACTGAATCGCGTCCAAATCTCAGCAACCCCATGGACTGCAGGCTCCTCCATCCATGGGATTTTCCAGGCAAGAGTACTGGAGTGGGGTGCCATTGCCTTCTCTTATCCTGCTGCAGTTCTTTGCAATTGTCCTAGCCCCTGCAAACCCACAATCATGCCTGTCCATGTATAAAGACTCTGTAACCCCTTTGTTTGGGGCTCAGAGCTTGGAGTGTTAACGCCTCTGGGCCCGCTGGCGTAATAAACCTGAGTTCTCCAACTCTCTGAGCGTGGTGCTTGGTTTCTTGAGTACCGTTTTCTGCAATAGTCTCAGATATGACAGTTAGTCAGTATGCCAGTTAGAAGGTGGATGGAGCTAACCAAACCAGGCTGGAGTGATGCTATGCTCTTTACAGGTTTCCAGAGATTGTCTGATTTGTTTTTGTATCCTCAAGTCCTAGCCAGTGCCTGGTCTAGGAAGCATACAATCAGTTGTTTGAATTGGCTTTAGTTAAACAGTGAGGATTTTGATGTCCAAAAATTTATGTATCTGAAAATGTCAGCTGAGAAATAGTCTGTGAGTGCAGTATGCCCAGCCTTGACTAGAAGGCTGGTTATTCTCTGCCCTGTATGTATGTTACTTGCAGGCTGAAGGCAACCTGAGGCCCACAATGTCCATTCCAGCTGGAAGAAGTCAGAGGCCTGCAGGGGAATCTCTGGCAGAGGGAGGAGAGCAGTCATCAGTGCAGTCTCTTACTCTGCCTCTGAGGCGGTTCTGCTTTCTCTCTCTCTCTCTCTGTTTGCCCCTCCTAATGCTTACCTACTAGACTTGATCTTTTCCTCTTCCCAGTGCCTTACCATGTTGGCCCAGATTAAGAGCTTAGTCTGGACTGAAGATTCCCACACACTCCAGCCTGCATTGTGAATTGACAAATATTTGCTGAGACATGATTGTTCTCAGCTAGTTTTCTCTACCTTTTTAGATTTGTGGCTTCATCCTTTTCTAATTTGTTCTTGCCAGCAGTTGCAATAGTATGGGCTATACTGAGCTTAGATCAGAAGACATGCAACAAGCTATGCAATCCTTCAGAAGAAAGGATTGATACAGAGAATAGTAGGCCTAGGAGTTAGAGGGCAGGGATCTGTCCTTGAGTGGTAGGAGGCCAGGAATTAGTTAATCCCTGACAGGAGGATTTAGGAGGATGTGTGGGGGTTGATTTAGGGGATAGACTATATTCCCATAAAAGAAATTGAGAGCAGGATGAAAAATGGGTAGTAAGACATTTTTTGGATGCAAGTAACATGATCAAAACTTGGCTAAGCTAAGTACAAAAGGATGATACCTGGATGTCCTGCAATATCCAAGGACAAAGGCATCCACCTCTCAGGAATAACCTGGAAAGGGGGACCTGAAAGCCACTTCCATTATCCATCTCTCTCTCCCTTGCTTCCTTCTGGCTCTTTGCCTTGTTTTTCTCCCTCTCCGGCATCTAGTCCCAGAGCAGGAAGCATGGGCACCAAGATAATCTTAGCCTTACAGTTACAGGTACAGAAGCTGAGAGATTAACCTCTTTGGTTTTTACCCTTTCATTTTTCTTCTCTTGTCATACTTTCTTCTTTTTTCCTCTCTCTCTCCCTTCAATTTTCATAATTTTCAGGAATAAATAATCAGATCAGCTTGGGTTACAATGTTAACCCTTGAACCAATTATCTGTGGCAAAGGGCACAAACACATTATAGCAACATGGCAGGCTTGCTGCTGTCATGCTGATGGGGTGGGGAGTGACGATTTTCTAGAAAACAGTACAGGGAACACAATTCATAATTACCACCCTCAAAATCCAGTCAGTGGTCCCTTAAGAGTATGAATTAGTGTGATGATTATGTGTAATAATGCAAACAGCCAATTTCATTGGGTCCAACCAGAACTATGCCAATTCTAAGAAGCAGTTAGTATTACTCTCATTTTATAGATCGGGATCTAAGCTCAGTATATCCCATACTATTAAATACCACACTATACTGCCTTACCTGATAACTGGCTAATCATTATACAACTATAACATGAGCTATTTGAAAAGGTTTATTAAATGATAGTGCAAATTAACTCTTTATAGTACACTTTTGTGATCAGCACACCAAATAGCTACACTTTAAGCCACAATGCAGCAACAAGCTATGCAAGATACATTAATAGTGCTCTGTGATCATGCAATGTTTTTTGAGTGTTTCAAAATTGTCAACTGTCTATTTCTATCCCAATTGGGTAAAGTAAGACTCAGATGTATGACGTGATCTAGTGAACATAAATCCAGTGCCAAAGTGAAAAATAAAATTTAATTTTCTGATTGCCCAGATTTTCTGATGTCAGTACTGCTTTTCAGTTGAGTAGCTATAAAGAGTTTGTCGCCCCCCCGCCCCTGCCACCCCACGGTGGGGGGAAATGATTCTGTGGTTCTGAATAAGAACTAATTTCTACGATTTTTATGATGATGGAAAGGAATGGATAATGTCTGAAGTTTCAGAAAACCTGGTGGAAAGACCTTTTATAACCTTGGGCATAAGCAGCAGCACCTCAAGAAATATTTTTTGGTTGCAGCTTGATTTAGCACAATTTGATTTAAGGGTGAGAAAAGGATAAACTGGGACAACTGGAATAGTTGTAGCCTTGACTCTGTTCAGACAACAGTCTCACTGACCAAATATTACCACATTAAAGAAGCGTGGTGATTTGGACCTCAAAGATCTTAGTTCTAGCCCTGTCTCTCTTCTATTTACTAGTTGTGGCATATTTATTGAGCCTTGGTTTCTTCATTTATAAGATGAAATATTGGTAACAATTACTTTTGCTATCTCAGTTTTATCCTACACACCAAATGAAATGATTTATATGAAAATACCCTCTAGATGTTAAAAATGTTACAAATTTTTACCTTTTATGATTAAGATTTATTTAAGAGATTCAAAAAAAGTATAGAGAATTATGAACACACATTTCTGTATCTACCACATAGTTTAAAAAAGAAAAGATTGCTGATGATTTGAAGTTCCCTCCGACCCCATCCTGGTATACTTGTCCCTGATCCAATTCCTTCCTCTTTGTCTTCAGAAGTAATTATTTTAAATTTATTCAGCATTACAAAGCATTTACAAATAATTTTGTAACATATGCATGTCTCTCTAAATGATATATATTTGATCAATTAGGTAGGTCATGTGCATTCTTCTATCTCCTGCTTTTTCCACTTGATTTATTTTTGCAAATTTTGTTTTATCAAATAATTTAATTGTAATTTAGTAATTTGAATTTAATTTTTGTGCAATTTAGAAAATGTATTCATTCTCTCCTTGTTGGAACATTAGCTTGTTTCTTGTTTTCTTTTAAAATTTACTGCTGTGCACAATGCTGTCTGTGTTCTTTTAGAATCACCTTTTGCACAGGAACTTGCTACTTCACAAGTGGAGGTTGTTTTGTTCTCCCTGCTCCCTCATATCCGTGGCCATGGAGATAAAATACACGTGTGTCTCAGGTGTCCTCCGGCCTACACTACCTAAGTGTGGCTGTCCTGTCGGGCATAGTGCCTGCTGTCCCCCCTTGTTGTCTGCTCTTCCCCTCTTCACTCTCCTGCCCCTCAGTTCGTTCTCCCTTATTTGTCAATGATTTTTGGTCCTGTTCACTAACCCCAAGAATACATCAAAATAAGACATACCCTATAGTACAGTTGGCAGAGACAGTATAGGAACACTTATCCATGTCTTCAGAAGGCGATTGACCCTGCTATGCAGTAGCACATAATGGAAATCAGTCTCAGTCTAAGTGTATAAACTGACACAGGATGACTAGCTTTGTTTCCATTTGTCTTGGAACCTGGAAATAATCTAGATGTGGCTAACTGTAAAACACCTGTCTATAACAGTTGTCTGGTATATGGACAAGGGCCAATTCTTTTTTGATAAGGCATGGTGATAACCTCTGTAATTCTTATCAATTTGTTCTGTAAGGAAATAGTATCATATCATGACCACACTTAATTATGATGTAACACTGGCATTGTTGGTAAAATTCTATGACTTTATGTAAACAG
Source organism: Cephalophus harveyi (assembly GCA_006410635.1). Taxonomy (NCBI): domain Eukaryota; kingdom Metazoa; phylum Chordata; class Mammalia; order Artiodactyla; family Bovidae; genus Cephalophus; species Cephalophus harveyi. The sequence continues at coordinate 67,333 of SJYT01015543.1, read as the reverse complement.
GTCAATCATATGATAACACTGATATTGATGACCAGATGTATTAGAAGGTTGAATTAAAACATTCCTAGTATGTAATGCCAGAAAAACTAGATTTATCTAATTATCAGCTAACTTCCAGTTTTTAAAATTTATTTTAATGGGAAGATAATTGCTTTTCAATGTTGTGTTGGTTTCTGCCGTACATCAACATGAATCGTACCAGCTACTTCTAAATCAGTTCAGTTCAGAAGTTCAGTCGTGTCCAACTCTTTGCATACCAGAGTTTGTGACCTCATGGACCGCAGCATAACAGACCACCCTCCATTCCATCACCAACTCCTGGAGTTTACCCAAACTCATGTCCGTTGAGTCAGTGATGCCATCTAATCATCTCATCCTCTGTCGTCCCCTTCTCCTCCCACCGTCAACCTTTCCCAGCATCAGGGTCTTTTCCAATGAGTTAGTTCTTCACATCAGCTGACTGAAGTATTGGAGTTTCAGCTTCAGCATCAGTCCTTCCAATGAATATTCAGCACTGATTTCCTTTAGGATGGACTGGTTGGATCTCCTTGGAGTCCAGGGGACTCTCAAGAGTCTTCTCCAACACAGGAGTCTTCTTCAAAAACATCAATTTGGTGCTCAGATTTCTTTATAGTCTAACTCTAGAAATCCATACATGACTACTGGAAAAACCATAGCCTTGACTAGATGGACCTTTGTTGACAAAGTAATGTCTCTGTTTTTTAATGTGCTATTTAGGTTGCTCATAATTTTTCTTCCAAGGCATAAGCATCTTTTAATTTCATGGCTGCAGTCACCATCTGCAGTGATTTTTGAGCTCCCCAAAATAAATTGTCTCACAGTTTCCATGGTTTCCCTATTTGCCATGAAGTGATGGGACCAAATGCCAAGATCTTAGTTTTCTGAATGTTGAGTTTTAAGCCAACTTTTTCACTCTCCTTTTTCACTTTCATCAAGAGGCTCTTTAGTTCTTCACTTTCTTCCATAAAGGTGGTGTTATCCACATATCTGAGGTTATTGATATTTCTCCCGGCAATCTTGATTCCAGCTTGTGCTTCTTCCAGCCCAGTGTTTCTCATGATGTACTCTGCATATAAGTTAAATAAGCAGGGTGACAATATACAGCCTTGACGTACTCCTTTCCCCATTTAGAACCAGCCTGTTGTTCCATGTCCAGTTCTAACTGTTGCTTCCTGACCTGCATACAGATTTCTCAAGAGGCAGGTCAGGTGGTCTGGTATTCCCACTTCTTGAATAATCTTCCACAGTTTGTTGTGATCCACACAGTCAAAGGCTTTGGCATAGTCAATAAAGCAGAAGTAGATGTTTTTCTGGAACTATTGCTTTTTTGATAATCCAATGGATGTTGGCAATTTGATCTCTGCTTCCTCTGCCTTTTATAAAACCAGCTTGAACATCTGGAAGTTCATGGTTCATGTACTGTTGAAGCCTGGCTTGGAGAACTTTGAGCATTACTTTACTAGCATGTGAGGTGAGTGCAACTGTGCGGTAGTTTGACCATTCTTTGGCATTGCCTTTCTTTGGGATTGGAATGAAAACTGACCTTTTCCAGTCCTGTGGCCACTGCTGAGTTTTCCAAATTTGCTGGCATATTGAGTG
>SJYT01015543.1:12285-65427 GCA_006410635.1 Cephalophus harveyi | reverse complement strand
TGCTGCTGCTGCTGCTAAATCGCTTCTGTCATGTCCGACCCTGTGTGACCCTATAGACAGCAGCCCACCAGGCTCCTCCGTCCCTGGGATTCTCCAGGCAAGAATATTGGAGTGGGTTGCCATTTCCTTCTCCAATGCATGAGAGTGAAAAGTGAAAGTGAAGTCGCTCAGTCATGCCCGACTCTTCACGACCACATGCACTGTAGCCTACCAGGCTCCTCTGTCCATGGTATTTTCCAGGCAAGAGTCCTGGAGTGGGTTGCTACTTCCATACAATTTCTGTCCTTTATTGAGTCCATCTTTGCATGAAATATTCCCTTGGTATCTCTAGTTTTCTTAAAGAGATCTCTAGTCTTTCCCATTCTATTGCTTTCCTCTATTTCTTTGCACTGATCATTGAGGAAGGTGTTCTCATCTCTCCTTGCTGTTCTTTGGAAGTCTGCTTTAAATAGGTATGTCTTTCCTTTTCTCCTGTGCCTTTTAATTCTTTTCTTTTCACAGCTATTTGTAAGGCCTCCTCAGAGAGCCATTTTGATTTTTTGCATTTATTTTTCTTGGGGATGGTCTTGATCCCTGTCTCCTGTACAAAGTCATGAACCTCTGTCCATAGTTCATCAGGCACCTGTCTATCAGGTCTAATTCCTTGAATCTATTTGTCACTTCCACTGTATAATCATAAGGGATTTGGTTTAGGTCTTAACCTGAGTGGTCTAGTGGCTTTTTGGTACTAATTCGTCATAGGGCTTCTCTGGTGACTCAGACTATAAAGAATTAGCCTGCAATGTGGGAGACCTGGGTTCAGTCTCTGGATTGGGAAGATCCTCTGGAGGAGGGCATGGCAACCAACTCCAATATTCTTACCTGGAGAATCCCCATGGACTAAGGAGTCTGGCAGGCTACAGTCCATGTGGTAGCAAGGAGTCAGACACGACTGAGCGAATTTATCGTAAGGGCTAAGTAACAGTTGATGGAGGGGAGAGATTAGTTATCAAATTAGCACAAAAATATAAAAATGTATGTAGTGAATATAGGCTGGATTAGTTTTTCTTTAAATCTGTCTATAGCCCACACTGGCTTCTCCAAATGTTAGGCATATTCATATTAATACTATTGCTGTGTCAATTATATAATGCTTAACTTAATGTAGATGCTCAAAGAGAAGCATTTTGCTATAAGAGAACTTAGGTGAAGGGCCAGGTACTGCCCTGTACAGTAAAGGACCTGGGTCTCAAACTTTGCACATTCCAAAGAAAGGACTGGCCTTTGGCCAGCTTCAGAGAGATAACCTCCAAGCCCCAGAATATCTTTCTTGATATGTGTATCTTTGTATTCCTGGGCCTTTGGGTCATGCCTCCCTGTTGTAAGGAAGGACCTTTACAATTACATTTGGTCCATTTGAATAATCTAGTACAATGGTTCCATTTCAAGATTCTTAACTAAATTAAACCTGCGAAGTCCCTTTTTGCCATGTAAAGTATTTGGGTTTTTGGAAATTAGGATGTGGACATCTTTGGGGAACCATTATTCAGCCTATCACACTCAACAAAGTAAGCATGTGTAAGAGAAATTACTTCTGAAAGGTGACACCCACCTGAGCATCTGTGCGTCTGGTAACAAGACACTGTGTGCAAGGGGAGAGCACCTGTGCTGTCTAAAACAGGGCAGTCCCTGCTTAGAACTGGTGATTGTTGCTGTGTGGGAAGGTTGGCCTTTAGCTGCCAGAGAAGACAGGAAACTGAATGTGTGTATAAAATAGCCCAGTGTTAAAATGTTGACAACTTAGTCAATTAAAGTTTAAAAATAAACTGTGGGGATCAAACAAAGCAAAAACAAATCTGGTGTTCTCTGTTGTTTACACCTTCATGATGATAATAAAACTTTGAACAAAGTGTGGAGATAACTGCTGTTCCCTCACTAAAGGCTGGGATTGCCTCCCTCCCCATGAGAAAAACAATATTTTATAATAGTGCAAATGTAATATAGAAAGTGCTCCTGCATCTAATTCTTATGACTGCTTTGTAAGGTTGGTTATACTCCCTGTTTTCAAGGGAAGAGTCTAAAGAATTAGAAGGTAAAGGGCTTGTCCAAGGCCACTGAGTGAGGGTGAGGGGCAAGGCCAGGGTTTTATCCCAGGTCTTTGCCTTCCAAATTCTATCCTTTATCCACTTAGTTATTTTTCACTTCCTTTTATGTATAACTAAAGTGAAAGTGAAGTCGCTCAGTCGTGTCCGACTCTTTGCGACCCCATTGACTGTTGCCTAACAGGCTCCTCTGTCCGTGGGATTTCTTGGGCAAGAACACTAGAGTGGGTTGCCATTTCCTTCTCCAGCAGATCTTCCCGACCCAGTGATTGAACCTGGGTCTCCCACATGTAGGCAGACGCTTTAAGGTCTGAGCCACCAGGGAAGTTCATGTATAACTAAATCTTGCTAAATTAATTAAACAAGGAAACCGTTAGACTGATGTGTCTTTAATGCTGTGGTGATCTGGGTAAGCAAACTAAAATCTATGCCTGTAAATATCTGAAGGTTATGAAATCAAAACCCAGCGAGAGCCAATTAGCCAACTGGGCTTTAAGCTATAGCCAGTAAATGCTTTCTTTGCTTTTCTTCTGCCTTTTCTGTATAAAGTTTTCCCCCACCTCCAGCCCCCAGGCTCCCCTTGGTGGTGTGCTCCTGACCACTTCATGTTTGGTGCTGCCTGATTTGGCTCAGTCATTGCTGAAATAAACTCTTGACATTTTCAAATAATTTCAAGATTTGTATGGAAATACAAAAAACCTCGAATAGCCAAAGCAATCTTGAGAAAGAAGAATGGAACTGGAGGAATCAACCTGCCTGACTTCAGGCTCTACTACAAAGCCACAGTCATCAAGACAGTATGGTACTGGCACAAAGACAGAATTATAGATCAATGGAACAAAATAGAAAGCCCAGAGATAAATCCACACACCTACGGACACCTTATCTTTGACAAAGGAGGCAAGAATATACAATGGAGTAAAGACAATCTCTTTAACAAGTGGTGCTGGGAAAACTGGTCAACCACTTGTAGAAGAATGAAACTAGATCACTTTCTAACACCACACACAAAAATAAACTCAAAATGGATTAAAGATCTAAATGTAAGACCAGAAACTATAAAACTCCTAGAAGAGAATATAGGCAAAACACTTTCCGACATAAATCACAGCAGGATCCTCTATGATCCACCTCCCAGAATACTGGAAATAAAAGCAAAAATAAACAAATGGGATCTAATTAAAATTAAAAGCTTCTGCACAACAAAGGAAACTATAAGCAAGGTAAAAAGACAGCCTTCTGAATGGGAGAAAACAATAGCAAATGAAGCAACTGACAAACAACTAATCTCAAAAATATACAAGCAACTCATGCAGCTCAATTCCAGAAAAATAAACGACCCAATCAAAAAATGGGCCAAAGAACTAAACAGACATTTCTCCAAAGAAGACATACGGATGGCTAACAAACACATGAAAAGATGCTCAACATCACTCATTATCAGAGAAATGCAAATCAAGACCACAATGAGATACCATTTCACACCAGTCAGAATGGCTGCGATCCAAAAGTCTACAAGCAATAAATGCTGGAGAGGGTGTGGAGAAAAGGGAACCCTCTTACACTGCTGGTGGGAATGCAAACTAGTACAGCCACTATGGAGAACAGTGTGGAGATTCCTTAAAAAACTGCAAATAGAACTGCCTTATGACCCAGCAATCCCACTGCTGGGCATACACACCGAGGAAACCAGAATTGAAAGAGACACATGTACCCCAATGTTCATTGCAGCACTGTTTATAATAGCCAGGACATGGAAACAACCTAGATGTCCATCAGCAGATGAATGGATAAGAAAGCTGTGGTACATATACACAATGGAGTATTACTCAGCCATCAAAAAGAATTCATTTGAATCTGTTCTAATGAGATGGATGAAACTGGAACCTATTATACAGAGTGAAGTAAGCCAGAAAGAAAAACACCAATACAGTATACTGACACATATATATGGAATTTAGAAAGATGGCAATGATGACCCTGTATGTGAGACAGCAAAAGAGACACAGATGTATAGAACGGACTTTTGGACTCTGTGGGAGAGGGAGAGGGTGGGATGATTTGGGAGAATGGCATTGAAACATGTATACTATCATGTAAGAATGAAGCACCAGCCTATGTTCGATACAGGATACAGGATGCTCGGGGCTGGTACACGGGGATGATCCAGAGAGAGGAAATGGGGTGGGATGTGGGAGGGGGATTCAGGGGAAAAAATAAATAAATAAAATATGCCTTAGTTTATCTTTTTTAAAAAATTAATTTTATTTATTTATTTGGCTACAGCACTGGGGATCCTTTGTTGCAGTATACAGACTCTCTAGTTGTGGTGTGCGGGCTCAGTAGTTGAGTTGCACAGGCTTATTAGTTGCTCCGTGGCATATGGGATCTTAGTTCCCTAACCAGGGATTGAACCCACATCCCCTGCATCACAAGGTGGATTCTTAACTACTGGACCACCAGGTAGGTCTCCTGCCTTAGTTTATCTTTTAACAGTCTCAACCACAAATTGGCACTTGCCGTGGGTGCTTGCCATCTACCTCTACGAGGATTAAACCATGTGCCACTGAAGCTGCTGACCTTCAACACCCACTAAAGGAGTTCAGGGTGGAAAGCAGAAATGAGGCACTCGGTGCTCCTGGAAACTGTCAGCACAGGTCTTTAGATAGTTAAATATTCTCAGGAGCTGACTTTATGAGCCCAGTCCTTACATCTTCTCATGATGATGATTGTTTCTCATGACTAGCAGAAGCGTCATGACACCAGCAGAAATTTTCTACAGAAAATATGTGCTTCCATGTCCTGGCTATTATAAACAGTGCTGCAATGAACATTGGGGTACATGTGTCTCTTTCAATTCTGGTTTCCTCGGTGTGTATGCCCAGCAGTGGGATTGCTGGGTCATAAGGCAGTTCTATTTGCAGTTTTTTAAGGAATCTCCACACTGTTCTCCATAGTGGCTGTACTAGTTTGCGTTCCCACCAACAGTGTAAGAGGGTTCCCTTTTCTCCACACCCTCTCCAGCATTTATTGCTTGTAGACTTTTGGATTGCAGCCATTCTGACTGGTGTGAAAGGGTACCTCATTGTGGTCTTGATTTGCATTTCTCTGATAATGAGTGATGTTGAGCATCTTTTCATGTGTTTGTTAGATTGTAAAGTAAAATAAAGTAAAAATAAAATTAAATAAAATATATAATAAATCAAAAGACAAACAAAAAAAATAAGTAAAAGAAAAAAAAAAAAAAGAAAATATGTGCTTGATGGCACATATTCCCCCTTTACCAAAATCACATGTATACTGCCTTTTCCCCCTACCTCTTTGGAACAGTTTCTCAGAGCTATCTGAGGCGCTCTCTCCTGGGCTGCAGTCCTCATTTTGCCCCAGATAAAACTTAACTTGCAACTCTCATGTTGTGCAGTTTTTTTAGTTGACACATGCCAGTCAGTTGCTCTTAAGAGTTTTTCATATAGGTCCTGCTGTTTCACTGACTCAACTTTTCTCACAGAGTGGTACAGGATTACATCGTGTCTTCCCAGCTCTGTTCATAGAGCTGCAGATAACAGCTCAAAGGGAGAGGATGGAGTCCTGGAGAAAGGAAGAAAATAATTAGGATCCAGGTTGTATCTGTTGATTGAAAAACAGAGTCACAACCTGAAAGTAGTTATTTTATTTGGTGGGAATGTTTCAGACTGTGAGCCTGGGAGCGGAGCATCTTAGTAGCTTTGAGAAAACTGCTCTAAGGAGGCAAGAGGGGAAGTCAGGCTATATACATACAAGTTTGCAACAAAGGGAACAGGGAGTCTGAACATCAAGATCAGGTATCAAGGGATTTAGCTTTCTGTGTATGGAAGATGCAAGCCTCTGCGCTCACGCTCACTGAATTCATTCTTTTCATATGCACCTTAGCTATCTGGGGCTAATCTTGTTTCCTTGTTCACCTTGCTTCTTGCATTTCCCTAGCTCCTCAGCAATCACTGTGGGGGTGGCAGCCTCTGCTGGATCGCAGTTTGGATCACATTTAGGCTTCCCTGGTGGTTCAGATGGTAAAGAATCCACCTGCAATGCAGGATACCTGGGTTCAATCCCTGGGTTGGGAAGATCCCCTGGAGGAGGGCATGGCAACCCACTCCAGTTTCTTGCCTGGAGAATCCCCTGGCAAGAGGAACCTAGCGGGTGACAGTCCATGGGGTTGCAAAGAGTTGGACACGACTGAGTGACTAAGCACAGCACAGGACAGTCACATTTGGAGGCCAGAAATCCCTGATAGCTGTGATATTTCTTGTTTATTAATATGGCAGGAGATATTTTCATTTCACAGGGCATAACTCTCAACTTTCAGGTTGTGAATATNGTGGTTGGCGGTGGGTGGGGTGGTGGTGGCAGCATCCTCTGGATAGCCTTGAGCCCTCATTCACATTTGGAGGCCAGAAATTGCTAATGGCTGTGACATTTCTTATTTATTAATATGGCAGGAGATGCTTTCATTTCACATATCCAAACCTGAATTACTGTCCATGTGCATCAAGAAAATGCATTTTAGGTAAGCATGATAAAACCAGCTCATATTTTCCCTCCTCCTCCAAGAGAAATTTAGAAAGAATTTGTGGCTCCATTTTTAGCAAGGGCTGTGAAGACATGCAATGTGAGAGATCAGTGCAGAGAATGAACAGGAACACACTCTTTCTTTGACATCTTATTTAAGTCTCACTTCCCATTTCTTAAACTGAGCAGGCCTCTTGATCAGCATTTCAATCTCTCTTCTTTCCTCTCCTGCAGCTATATTTTGTGTACACCAAACACTTACAGTTGTTAGCCATTAGTCAACTTTTACTATTGATTATTTTTCCTTTGTTGCTTTTTTTTTCCTTTGAAAGCTTCATTCAGCACTCTGGCATTAAAAAAGCTTGGCATGAATAAAAACAACATAATTCTCCCTCTTTCTGACTCTGTGAGAAGCCAACAAGTTGCATACATCTTCTATGGCTAAAATGACTTTTAAAACTTGTGGCTGTGCTCAGGGTACTGAAGAAGGATGTGCAGAGCACTGAAAGAGGGCCATTAGTCAGTGAGTAAACTTTCCTGCACAGATATGCAGGGAGGGCCTGGAACACTGAATTTTTGTCTTTATTTGTTTCCTGTTTGCTGCCAACTACCAGTTACAAACTGGGTACAAATTTCTTAACCTTTGGGCCCCAGCACTCAATTTCATGCTCTCTAATTTATATGTAAACAAAGTTGCAAATTCATCTAATTATATTTCCCTCAAGTTTTTCCACATTATTATGGAAGGGATTGTTTTGCTTGTGATTTATTTTACTCTGGTTAACTCCTGACTTTCTGGAACCTTCCGCAGCATTTCCCAGGAAATTACAACTTGTAACGATAAGCACCCATTCTGCCTGATCTGAGCACCAAATTATAGCTTCCCAATCTTAGACTATTGCTTAGAGCTGAAAACAAAACCTTGAAGACACTAAATCAAAATTTATAGCACCATTTGAAAAATAGCAATTAGTAGCACAATCTTCACCAAATAATAATAATAAGAAGAAGAAATGGGGAAGAATTAAGTGGAGGCAAATATGACTCTGAGAGGTATCTAGAAACCTCTCCCAATAGAAAGGAATTGAAAAATAAATTATTGCCTGCTGTATCAGTAAACAAAGGATCTAGCCACCACCTAACCACTGCTTCAAAGGTGAGCCCCAAGGGAAATCAGGAAGGAAACAAAGAATGCCTGCAATCTAGCAGTCGTCAGACTGCATGCAGCCACTCCTGACTGGACTGCGTAGCCTAAGAAAACTCAGGATGTGAAGACACAGGATACTGGCCCCAGGTAGCTGAAGTGCATATCAAAGAAATGATTTCAGTTCATTTCAGTTCAGTTCATTTTAGTTCAGTTGCTCAGTCCCGTTTGGCTCTTTGCAACCCCATGGACTGCAGCACACCAGACTTCCCTCTCCATCACCAACAGCCAGACCTTGCTCAAACTCATGTCCATTGAGTCAGTGATGCCATCCAACTATCTCATCCTCTGTCATCCCCTTCTCCCCTTCTCCTCCTGCCTTTAATCTTTACCAGCATCAGGGTCTTTTCAAATGAGTCAGTTCTTCCCATCAGGTGTCCACAGTATTGGGGTTTCAGCTTCAGCATCAGTCTTCTCAATGTATATTCTGGACTGATTTCTTTTAGGATGGACTGATTGGATCTCCTTGTAATCCAAGGGACTCTCAAGAGTCTTCTCCAACACCACAGTTCAAAAGCATCAATTTTTTGGCACTCAGCTTTCTTAATAGTCCAACTCTCAAATCCATACATGACTACTGGAAAAACCATAGTTTTGACTAGACAAGATTTCATTGGCAACATAATGTCTCTGCTTTTTAATATGTGGTCTAGGTTGGTCATAACTTTCCTTCCAAGGAGTAAACATCTTTTAATTTCATGGCTGCAGTCACCATCTGCAATGATTTTGGAGCCCCCCAAAATAAACTCTGTCACTGTTTCCACTGTTTCCCCATCTGTTCGCCATGAAGTGATGGGACCGGATGCCATGATCTTCCTTTTCTGAATTTTGAGCTTTAAGCCAACTTTTTCACTCTCTTCTTTTACTTTCATCAAGAGGCTCTTTGTTCTTCTTTGCTTTCTGCCATAAAGATGGTGTCATCTGCATATGTCAGGTTATTGATATTTCTCCCAGCAATCTTTGTTCCAGCTTGTGCTTCTTCCAGTCCAGTGTTTCTCGTGATGTACTCTGCATATAAGTTAAATAAGCAGGGTGACAACATACAGCCTTGATGTACTCTTTTCCCAATTTGGAACTGGTCTGTTGTTCCATGTCTAGTTCCAACTGTTGCTTCTTGACCTGCATACAGATTTCTCAGGAGGCAGGTCAGGTGGTCTGGTATCTGCATCTCTTGAAGAGTTTTCCACAGTTTGTTGTGATCCACACAGTCAAAAGCTTTGGCATAGTCAATAAAGCAGAAGTAGATGTGTTTCTGCAACTCTCTTGCTTTTTTGATGATCCAACAGATGTTAGCAATTTGATCTCTGGTTCCTCTGCCCTTTCTAAATCCAGCTTGAATGTCTGGAAGTTTATGTTTCATGTCCTTTTGAAGCCTGGCTTGGAGAATTTTGAGCATTTCTCTGCTAGCATGTGAGATGAGTGCAATTGTGTGGTAGTTTGAGCATTCTTTGGCATTGCCTTTCTTTGGGATTGAAATGAAAACTGACCTTTTCCAGTCCTGTGGCCACTGCTGAGTTTTCCAAATGTGCTGGCATATTGAGTGCAGCATCATCATTTATGATGATGCTTTCACAGCATCATCTAGGATTTGAAATAGCTCTACTGGAATTCCATCACCTCCACTAGCTTTATTTGTAGTGATACTTCCTAATGCCCCCTTGACTTCTCATTCCAGAATATCTGGCTCTAGGTGAGTGATTACACCTTCTAGGTTATCTGGGTCATGAAAGTCTTTTTTGTATAGTTCTTCTGTGTATTGTTGCCACCTTTTCTTAATATCTTCTGCTTCTGTCAGGTCCATACCATCTCTGTCCTTTATTGTGCCCATCTTTGCATGAAAACACAGGATACTGGCCACAGATAGCAAAAGTGCATATCAAAGCAATGAATTCAGTGAACTAAAACTCTTGCTTCTTTCCATAGATAGAAAAACCTGAATTCCTTAACTTGAGATAGTTTGCTGCTGCTACTGCTGCTAAGTCACTTCAGTTGTGTCCGACTCTGTGCGACCCCATAGACGGCAGCCCACCAGGCTCCCTTGTCCCTGGGATTCTCCAGGCAAGAACACTGGAGTGGGTTGCCATTTCCTTCTCCAATGCATGAAAGTGAAAAGTGAAAGTGAAGTCGCTCAGTCGTATCCGACTTGTAGCGACCCCATGGGCTGCAGCCTACCAAGGCTCCTCCGTCCATGGGATTTTCCAGGCAAAAGTACTGGAGTGGGGTGCCATTGCCTTCTCCATGAGATAGTTTAGTTTTCTTTTATTAATAGTAATTTTCTGTTCCAACTTCCTGGTATCCTTGCAAAAACTGCTGTATATCCTGCCTTCCTCTTTGCCTCCTGGGAACAGTTATTTGAGATGCTGTCTTCTGGGCTTGAAGTCCTAAGAATGTCTGCCAAATAAAATGTAACTGTCAACTTTTAGGTTGTACATATTTTTCAGTTGATATGATTTTTATACTTTTCACATCCCAAAGAGGAGACTGCTATTTGCATATCTGATGTGGGCTTAGTCTATAGTTTTTGTCTTTCAAACTCCATTCTCAAGGAATAATATCCTTCCAAAGTCAGCCTGAGTTCTATGGAACTTTGTGTGTTGGCTGCTGTATTCATTTCCTAGGGTTGCCAAAACAAATTACTACAAACTGGATGGGTTAAAGCAACAGGAATTTATTATCTCACAGTTCTCAAGGCTAAAAGCCTGAAATCAAGGTGTTCCCAGGGTCATGCTCTCTCCACAGGTTCTAAAGAAAGATATTTCCTTGCCTCTTTCCTAGCTTCTGGTGATTACAAGCAGTCTTTAGCATTTGTTGGCGTGTAGACATGTCCTTCCAATCTCTGCCTGTTTTCACTTGGTATTCTCCTCTGAATCTCTGTGTATTTTTTCCTCTTATTGTAAAGATACCTGTCATTGAATTTAAGGCCCAACCTAATCCAGTCTGCCTTCATCTTAACCAGTTATATCTACAAAGACCCTGTTTCTGAATAAGATCACATTCTGGGATTTCTGGACAAATATGAATTTTGGGGAGATACTGTTCAACCCACAGCAGTTGTTCATTGATTTAAAGTTAGTGTACATGATGCCAAATGTGAGTATTTGATCACATATCTGAGAGTTTTGTTTATTCAGTTATCTCATTTGAACATTTTGTGGATGGGACTCCTATGTATTTTAGGGATACTATCAAGTTTGGTAGATAGAACCCATCCTGTCCACTGTTCACATGTGAACAGTGTCCAGGCCTTTTCCATGTGTCTAGCACAAGCAAATAATACACTTGAGCAATCAAGGCAGAAAGGACTAAATCCAGAATGCAGGAGGATAATTTTGAATCCTCCCTGCTAAGGGCAGTGCAAAGAAGCACCACACTAAGCCCCCAAGAGGGTTTTAGGCTAAGACCTAGATTATTATTTTCCAAAAGTCCTTCTTCCTAAGTTTTCACTTGTAATTGAGTTATTAGAATTGATATTTAGCATGTGACCTACACTTTCAAGATCGAATAGAAAGCCTATCTATAGCTGAAGTGGAATAATCAGTTCAGTTCAGTCACTTGGTCATATCTGACTCTTTGTGACCCCATGGACCCACAGCATGCCAGGCCTCCCTGTCTGTCACCAACTCCTGGAGTCTACTCAAACTCATCTCCATTGAGTCGGTGATGCCATCCAACCATCTCATCCTCTGTTGTCCACTTCTCTTCCTGCCTTCAATCTTTCCCAGCATCAGGGTCTTTGCAAATGAGTCAGCTCTTTGGATCAGGTGGCCAAAGTATTGGAGTTTCAGCTTCAACATCAGTCCTTCCAATGAACACTCAAGACTCATCTTATTTAGGATGGACTGGTTGGATCTCCTTGCAGTCGAAGGGACTCTTAAGAGTCTTCTCCAACACACAGTTCAAAAATAATAACCACTTGCATTTCATACTGGGAACGAACTATCTGTGTGCTGCTAAATATTTTAGTGATTATTAAATTATTAGTAGTAATAGCTAATACAGAGCTATTAAAATTTACTCAGTAAAAGATTTCAACCTTGAATGAAGTACTAATATTAACCTTTTCTATTTGACCCAGTTCAGCCACCTCTGGTACATTCTGAGAAAGAAAGAGAAAAGAACAAATGCATCGAGCTGCTTTCTTTCCAGATTTCTTAATCTGTGATCTTTAATTAGTCTCTCACCCTCTCTTCTACACGTGCAGATATTTGGTTAATAGAGTAAGCTGATGATAATAAGGGAAATTTGTTACCAGTAATAAAGTTCCTGAAGGTGTTGCCACTGTGTATGGGTGATGGGAGATCCCGAACATTAGAGAATATGAAAGATTGGTCTCAATGAGAAAATGTTGGGAACCAGAGAAGTGCTGTCTTGGAAAATAGCAGATGGATCTAGGCATAGTGGATGTCAAGAAGCTTAAAGCACAGGAACCTAATGAATCCCAAGATGGGCATACTGAAATAGCTATAGTTAACCCACATCTTAAAAGCATTCATTGAGTGTTCAATCTTCAGTTTTTCCCAGTAACAACTATTTCTCTATATCTGATAAATTTATGCAGCTATCCTTGGATTATCCAGAGGGAAGTGGGATAAATGATAAAGTTTGCTTTATTATATTACAATAAGGAGACATCATTTTTTAGAGTTTGTTAATTCCTGGATTATCAGTTACTCAAGCTATGATTATTATAGGGTTTTGAAATGAATTGTGAATTCTTTTCTCTCTGAGTATGGGTAGGATATGGAATTTTAAAAACAATGTCTTTTCTTACTATCCCAATTTTCTTTAGTAGAACAAAGGAGGAAGGAGGAATTAAAAGGCTATAGCAGTTGTTCCAAACTGTCTTTCTAAACTTGAAATGGCACCATTTCTACAGCATGGTCTGTCTTCATTAAAGTCCCTGAGAAGAAAACAAGATATGGATATTGAAAAGAAATTTTATTTTTATTTTCCTCCCATGTCAATCACTTTCAAGTTCACCATATTTCTGAATTGTATTTATTAGTCATTCAGTAACTATGTTAGCTAATTCAGTAAATTAGTAGATTAGTTAAGAAACTGAAACATAATCAGTGCAGTTTCAATCATCATACTGTCTGCAGTTTCAAACATCATAATATTTGTACAATATGAAAGGATATCAGATGACTGCTAGGATTATCTGCTTTGAAGAGATTTATTAAGTTTGCAGTTATTTTACTTACAACATCAAAATTAATTTATTTCAGATTCTTAGAAATCAACACACTTGTAAAGATGTAGTTTTTGTTTCTAAGTATTTATTATAGATATCACCTCACAAAAGGAAAAGCACTTCAGCCAAATAATTAGTTCAGGTCATAATAGCCCAATGACCTAATTTTCATCTATTTTTAAGCTAAATCAATGGTTATTTGTTTGAGAATCTACATATGTCACTGACTATTCTAGACACCAGTGATATAGGGGAAAAAGCAGATCCTACTTGAACACTTTCCTGGTAGTTCAGATGGTAAAGAATCTGCATGCATTGCAGGAGACCTGGGTTCAATCCCTGGGTTGGGAAGATCCCCTGGAGAAGGAAATGGCAACCCACTCCAGTATTCTTGCCTGGAGAATTCCATGGAGAGAGAAGCCTGGTGGGCTACAGTCCGTGGGGTTGCAAAGAGATGGACGTGACTAAGCTACTGAGACCTGCACTCGAACACTGGGGCTCGTATTCTAGTAATGTGTAGTCAGGGAGACAGACAGCGAGCAACAGTAGCGAAGATGTATCATCTTGAGTGCTGTCAGACTGTAAAGTACCATGAACAAATGGGAAGCAGAAAAAGTGGGAAGCAGAGTAGGAGGATGCTGAGAGAAACAGGATGGTGGCTTTTCTTTAGAGACTTAAAGGAGTGAAAAAATGAGCACAGGGCAGAGGTGGACTTACTGTGAAGCAAATGAAGCTTGTTTCAGAAACTTTCACTTACAAGGATCTCTGGGAGTGATGGGAGGTGCTGGACGCTATAGATTGTTCTTATGGAGAGGGGGAACTGGATTGCTATGAGGAGTCAAGCAACATGCCACTGTTTTTGTTCTCAAAAAAGAATGGATGAAGATTGCATTTACTGAGGTGGAGACTTGAATCAAGAGTTCAGCTTTGAAGATAGTAAGTTCAAGATAGGCATCCGAATGGAGATGTAAAGTGGGTTGTTGGTTACATGTATCTATCACAGTAATCATGTCATTTAATCCTCAATGCAACCCTATTGTGTTCAGTTCAGTTCAGTCGCTCAGTCGTGTCTGACTCTTGGCGACCCCATGAATTGCAGCACGCCAGGCCTCCCTGTTCATCACCATCTCTCGGAGTTCACTCAGACTCACATCCATCGAGTCAGTGATGCCATCCAGCCATCTCATCCTCGGTCGTCCCCTTCTCCTTCTGCCCCCAATCCCTCCCAGCATCAGAGTCTTTTCCAATGAGTCAATTCTTCGCATGAGGTGGCCAAAGTACTGGAGTTTCAGCTTTAGCATCATTCCTTCCAAAGAAATCCCAGGGTTGATCTCCTTCAGAATGGACTGGTTGGATCTTCTTGCAGTCCAAGGGACTCTCAAGAGTCTTCTCCAACACCATAGTTCAAAAGCATCAATTCTTTGGCGCTCAGCCTTCTTCCAACTCTCACATCCATACATGATCATTATTCCTGCCTAGAAGTTTAAAAAAAAAAGTGGTTTAAATGTTATCCAATATCATCCAAAAATCTATGGCAATTCTAAGACTTGAGCTTAGATCTTCTTGGTGTCTGATTTCTTGTTCTTCCCATTGTGTTATCTTTCTTCACCTTTTCATTCTTTTTTCTCTCTCTCTTCCTTTTCATTCATTCAGTATATACTTATTAATCCACTCTCCAGTGCAAGGTATTAGGTTACAAACATGAACAAGACATGGTCCCAGGCTTCAGTTCACCTATGATCTTAGTAACCATTTGGATATATTAAAGTGTAGAGGAAACAAAACCCAGTTAAACTGGTAACTTGACATTTCCTTGAGTCTAAGTAAACATAAGCTTTATTTATTTATTTATTTTAGTTTAGTTTTTTAAAATTAATATTTATTGGAGTATAGTTGTTTTACAATGTTGTTAGTTTCTACTGTATAGCAGTGAATCAGATATATATGTGTGTGTGTGTGTGTGTGTGTGTGTACATCCCCTCTTTTTTGGATTTCTTTCCTATTTAGGTCACCACAGAGCACTGATTAGTTCCCTGAGCTATTCAGTAGGTTCTCATTAGTTATTTATTTTATACATAGTATCAATAGTATATATATGTCAGTCCCAATCTCCCAATTTATCCCGCCACTTGTTGTCTGTATGTTTGTTCTCTATGTCTGTGTCTCTGTTTTGCAAATAAGATCATCTATACAATTTTTCTAGATCCTACATATATGTGTTAAGATATGATATTTTTTTTTCTCTGTCTGACTTACTTCATTCTGTACGACAGTCTCTAGGTCCAGCCACATCTCTACAAATGACCCAGTTTAATTCCTTTTTCTGGCTGAGTAATAATCTGTCATATATATGTACTTCATCTTCTTTATCCATTCCTCTATCAATGGATATTTAGATTGCTTCCATCTCCTGGCTATTGTAAATGGTGCTGCACTGAATACTGGGACATGTGTCGTTTTGAATTATAGTATTCTCTCAGTATATGCCTAATGGTGGGATGGGTGGGTCATATAATAGTTCTATTTTTAGTTTTTTAAGGAACCTCCATACCATTCTCTACAAACAGCTTATACAGCTCAATATAAAAAAACCAAACAACCCAATCAAAAAATGGAAGACCTAAATAGACATTTCTTCAAATGGCCAATAAACACATGAAAAGATACTCAACATCATTAATTATTAGAGAAATGCAGATCAAAACTACAATGAAGTATCACACCAGTCAGAAAGGCCATCATGAAAAAATCTACAAACAATAAATGCTGGAAAGGGTGTGGAGAAAAAGGAACCCTTTTGCACTGTTGATGGAATGTAAATTGATACATCATAAGTTTAAAAAAATAGAATTCATAGTAATTTTCTGGGGGAAAGAAAATTATTAAAATTAACATAAATTTCAATTTTAAGACACTGACTTTAGATAGAACAGATAAAAATATATCTTAGAATTCAGAAAATGCAGTGCTTATAATTAACATTTATTGGGCCCTGTTAGTCGAAGCCCTGGTGTGCTTCATTTCATTTAATCATCACAACAAACCTTTGAGGTAGCTGCTTTGTTATTTTTTTAATCTTACAAATGAGGAAACTAGGTGTAAAGAGGATGTCAAATGGCAGAGCGAGGAAGCAAACTCAAAGTATCTGATTAAAAGGGATCATTTAATCATTTTGCTAAACTGACTTTGAGTCAAGACTTGGGTTCCAGCCTAGGTTTGGTTTCTAACTTTGGGATTTCTTGAGTCTTTGAACCTTAGCATCTTCATTGGAGAAGTTAGATTTGAAAATCTGGGTATCTTATATTCTCTACCAAGATTATAACAATAGTTACTACATTTTATTGTGAAATAAACTCATTTAGAAAATGACTGGACAATAAATCATCATTTATTCAATACCTACTCTGTGCCAGTTTGTTAGGTGCTTTGTATAGCTTATATACTTCAGTAATCACAATACCCTGCAAAGGTCAGATTTGTTACATGTGTGATGGATGAAGAACAACTAATTTGCTGAAGGTCAAATAGCTGGTAAGCTTTGGAACTAGACCTAACTCTGTTCTGAATCCAAATTCCATAGACTCTACACCATTTTGGTTTTCTCCAAAAAAGTAGGGATTATTTTACATGTAAAAACTCAAAAAATGTCAACTCTCAGGGAAAAACAAGACATTTTTGGAAGTGTTGAGTCTAGTTAGCAGCAAAGGGTGTTAAAATGTTAGTGTTTTTTTTTTTTTTTCCCACAACTTCAGCCTAGTGTGAGAATCTCAACTAACTTAATGTCTTTGTTTGGAAAGCTTTTTGTAGATAAGAACCTGTCAAGATTCATTCATGAGCAGAATCTCAAAATCTATAAATTTACCTTTTCCAGACATTTCATATCAATAGAATTATACAATATGAACTTCCTTAGGAAGTTCAGATGTCATTAATATAATATTGTGTAAATTATCTTGCAGGCACAAACAGCCCCATTCTGAGCCTTTTTGGAAGTCTACATAACAACTTTAATTGCCCTAAAGGGCCACTTATGAGCATGAAGTATACTGATAGTTATGTACATCAGTATTCTTAATTTCAGATATAAACAGAAGAGGAAAGAATAATATAATGATCCTTATCACACAGTACCAACAGTTATCAATGTATTGCCAATCTTGGCTCATACATATTAATAACTTCCTGTAGCCTGCTCCTTAAAGTTTTTATTTTTCAAAGCTTTATTGAGGCATAAATTACACTCCATAAATCAATTCTTTGTAAAATTCAGTGAATTTCAGTAACTTATAGTGTTATACAACTACTCCCATAATCCTGTTTTAGAATATTTCTGTTACCTCAAACAAATTCTCTCATGTCCATTTGCTTTCAATCAATCTCTTACATCCAGCCCCAGGAAATCACTTATCTTTCTGGGCTTTCTGTATCTAGAAATTTGCCTTCCTTCATATTTCATATAAATAGAATCATGCAATGTTTGTAATTTTGCATCTAGTTTCCTTCACTTAAAAAATTGCTAAGTTTCCATTAATATTTTAATGTTTGTTTTTATTGCTGAGTAGTATTGCATTATGAGGATATATCTTCTTTTGTTAATACCAAACAGTTAATTAGTCTAATTCCTTTGAATGTTCATACACATTTTAGAATCAGCCTGTCTATATCAACAACATTTCCTACATAAATAACATTAAATCTGCAGGTCATTTTTTGGATAATTGACATAATAACTGTGTTAAATCTTCCAATTCACGAAACAAGTATGTTTCTTTACTTACTTAGATGAAAGAAAAGAAAGTGAAAGTTGCTCAGTCGTGTCCGACTCTTTGTGACGCCATGGACTATACAGTCCGTGGAATTCTCCAGGCCAGAACATTGGGTGAAGCTGTTCCCTTTGCCAGGGGATCTTGCCAACCCAGGGATCAAACCCAGGTCTCCTGCATTGCAGACAGATTCTTTACCAGCTGAGCCACAAAGGAAGCCCAAGAATAATGGAGTGGGTAGTCTATCCCTTCTCCAGGGGATCTTCCCAACCCAGAAATTGACCTGGGGTCTTCTGAATTGCACGTGGATTCTTTACCAGCTGAGCAACAAGGGAACCCCTTATTTAGATGAGGTTTGATTTATTTCATAAGTGTTTTATGGTTTTCAGCATATAGATACAGTTCATGTCTTGCTATTTTATACCTCAGTATTTCATTTTTTAAGAGAGCTGTTGAAAATGATGTTTAAAGTTTAAATGTTTTAAAAATTTAGAGTTTCAAATTTTCATTACTAACACATAAAAAAAGGATTGAGGTTTGTATTTGATATTGTATCCTACAATCTTGCTAAACTCACTGAAAGGTATTGGGATTTTTTTTTTTTTTGTAGAATTCTTGGGATTTTCTACATAGACTTTTGTGTTATCTGTGAATAGGAACAGTTTTATTTCTTCCTTTCTAGTTTTGTATGCCTTGTGTTTATTTTCTTATTTCATTACATTGGCTCAAACTGCCAGTATGATGAATAAAAATGAATAGAGTGGACATCTTTGCCTTGTTCCTGATCTCTGGGTAAAGCAAAACCATGATTTTTTTTTTTTTTTCTTTTTTGGCCTCACTCTTGTCATGAACAAAGCAGGACAGTGTGGTCAGTGGCCATAGGCTGGGAAACATCATGCACTACCAGACCTGTGTATGTACTTGTGCTAATCACACTTATTGGGGGGTTGGGCACTGCATTTCCTAATTTGTTTATTTGTTTTGTTATTGGTTTTTGTAGATGCCTTTTTATTAGACTGAGTAAATTCCCTTTTATTCCTAATTTTCTGAGAGTGTTTGTCATGGATGGTTGTTTAATTCTGTCAAATGCTTTCTCTGTTTCAAATGATATTATCACAGTTTATTTCTTTACAGTGTTTATATGGTAGATAATGCTGATTTATTTTTTATATTTTAAACCAGTCTTACATTCCTGGGATATCCTCTGTTTGGTTATGGAACTTACAGTATTTTTTATTTTTCTTTTTAACTCTGCTTTAATTCTGTTTGTTCATACTTTATTGAGGACTTTTGTGTTATCCTAGCATTGGTGGCTATTGATTTTTTTTCCCCTTGTTGGTTGTATTTTTCTGGTTTTTCATATGTAGAGTAATTTTGAATTGTACCCATGCATTTGAGCATTATGCTATGAGACTCTGTTATTGTTTAAATCTTTGACAATGTTGAAAATTTTTGTTTTAGCATATAGTCAGTCCTGTGCAGTACAGTCTGTAAGTTCCAAATGGTTATAGTTTCAATATCAGTTCTTTTTTTTTTTCCCCCACCCTTGGCCACTCTGCAGGTCTTCCAGGGTCTTAGTTCCTCAACCAGGAATTGAACCTGGGCCCCAGCAGTGAAAGTGCTAAGTTCTAACTCATGGAACACCAGGGAATTCCTTCAGTTCCATTTTCAGAGCTCTTGCATTATTATTTATATCTATTCTGTGTGTGTGATAGTGGTAAGTGTGGGATTGGGGCAGTAGCTGGATCATGCCCCACCTTGGGACTATGCCCTGGCATCGTGGAGACTGTCTGAATAGAGTTCTAAGCTACATGTTGATTTTCTTTCTTGTGGCTTTGTACTCAATCCATCCCTAGTACTAATTGGATGTTTAACTTTTTCCAGTTAGTGGGGAACAATTTTGGTGTTGAAGCAGCACAACCCTGTATGTGCCTTTGCAGAGATGCTCTATTTAGTGTTTATTTTTGGGATAAAGGGATAGGCTGATTTAATATAATAGGCAAGTTTATGCTAAACAATTAAGCCCTTTACATGAAGCAGTTATTAGTCTTTTCTAGTCTCTGGATCTTTATTTTGACTTTGATTTTGAAACCAACACCATGCAACTGGGTTTTAACCCATTTTCAATGAAATGGTAAAGAATGATGGAAAACACATATGTCAATTCACTTGGAAGCTTGTGTATAGATTCAAGCTGATGGCTCCCTAACTTGAAAACAAAAAGGCAATTGGTCTCACTTAATGATGTAATGGATTCATAGGAGGCAATCCAACCACTGGAGAGATACACATATTTATAAAGCTACAGAAACTGAAGCTTACTGCTTTGTGGATAAGAACCCTGAGGGACTTGGAGGGATTTAATCAACATTTGGAGTATAAACATATTCTGTGCCAATATTAGGTTATATTTATATTTTAGGTTGATTTCCCAAGAAGCAAGAGGTTCCGCACTTGTACCAGGATGTTTCCACATTTCTTTTTAAACCTGGAATCTCAGTTGCTTATTGTTTATAGAGGTCAATGGCATTGTTTTTGGAAATGGAAATGGAAAATTCTTCAGAATCTCTATGAGGTCAGGTCAGGTTCTCCCTGAATGTTGTTTGAGAGCCTGAGTTTTGAATCAATTGCAAGAATAACTTTTTTGATTGTGCCACTGTCAGGATGTTTTTATCTAGCCCAGAGCTCTTTGGTGGGCTTGTCTGGGCAAACAAAATTAGTCTTTTTAAGTAAACTTACCTACTTGTCCTTGAATTCTGAAGATTGAACTGAAAAATGGCGCAGGCTGTGGCTCACTAACCCTGTTTATTCTAATATAGTGAAGTGAAAAGTGTTATATGCCTTAGCAAGGCTTCATTTAGAGATTAACATGCCTGGTTCTTTTTTCTTCTCTTAGACTAAGGTCTATAGCTCTTTGAAAGCTTTCTGGAGACAACCTCTGCCTAGGCTGTACTAGCCATTCTTTGCTTTCTCCTCCCTTCATTATTCTTATTCTTTAAAAAAAAAGTTTTATTCTTTGAATAGAAAAACCCACAAAGCCTCTGAAACTCCAGCTTTTTAATTTTCACTCTGATTCTGATTTGTTAATTGGCAATCTCATGTTAACTCCTTTGTATACTGTCTTGCCATTTTAGAAATACTGAAGTGATAACAAACAGAGAAGTCTCCTCAGGAGAACTGATTCGGCAACCTCTGCAGAGAGAAAAGGCTATCTTCTTCCAATTCTTCACTGTGACCAGGGCAACTCAAATTATTTGTCCACAGGAAAGACCTAGCTTGCTGGGAGCTCTAATGGGCATACAAATCAATGTTGCTTATACTAATATATCACACTCTTGGTAAGAGACTTCAACAGATTTTCCTTCTTTAGGAATTTAGTTAACAACATTTATACAACATCCACAGCATGCAAAGCATGGTACCGGATATGGGAAAACAAGGCAGAGAGTCCCAAGGAATGGCTCTTGCTCTTTAGAAGTCTCTTAGTTGACAGAGAGATAAGGGTATTAGTTAGGGTTCTCTAGAGAAACAGAAGCAATAGTAGATTTATATCCATATCTATCTATCTATCTATCTATCTATCTATCTGTCTATCTTATTTTTCTGACTATCTGTAGTTGACTTTTGAACAACATGGTAATTAGGATTACTGACCCTCTGCAGAACCTGTGGTTCTTCATCTGTGAATTCTACCAATTGTGGATCCAACTATCATAGGACTGTAGTATTTATTGTTGAAAAAAATGTATGTAATGAGCAGACCCACACAGTTCAAATCTATGTTCAAGTGTCAACTGTGTGTGTGTTTGTGTATGTGTATGCAGAGAGAGAGAGAGAAAGAGAATAAATGAGAGAATGAGAGAGAGATCTATTTTAAGGAACTGGCTCATGTGATTATGGAGGTTGTGAGGTCCCAAGCTAGAGATCTAGGAGAGCCAATGGTATAAGCCATAGTCCAAGTCTAAAGTCCTGAGAACCAGGAAAGTCAATGATGTAAGTTCCAGTCCAAGGGAAGAAGATTGATCTTACAGTTCAAGTAATCAGGCCAGGTAGGTTTCCTCTTACTCAGCCTTTTTGTACTATTCAGGTCTTCAACTGATTAGACAAAGGCCATTCATATTAGGGACAGCAATCTGCTTTACATGGACTTCCCATTCAAATGTTATTCTCATCCAAAAACACCCAGAATAATGTTTGTCCAAATATATGGGCATTCCATGGCCAAGTCACGTTGACACATAAAGTTAAAAGTAGATAGGACATGAAAAGCAATGGTTTATGGATTTGATATGTAATATTTGAGCTCATTCTCTAGTGCTGAGTGATATTAATCAGAGGCTATTTGCCACCTTCTCAAGAATATTATGGAGGCCACAAAAGATAGGATAACATAGTAACTAGAGTCTCTTTCAGGTGGGTCATGCAGGCAACAAGGATGGTCAATGAGTCAACCCTGGAGCAGGGATCTGAGGGAGATCAGAGTCTAGGGTCTAATCAGATTTAGAGGGCAAAGGAGGCAACAGTGTGGTCAGCTCACATTCTGAAGTCAGGAGAATCAGAGAGAAGAGACCAGGCTGCAACCACACTGGGACTCTCAGTAACAGGACTGCTTCAAAGGGCATTTGCTGCCAGCCAAAGCCTTTTTATCTTTTTATACCAAACTATCTGCCCAGGTCTATCAAGGAGTGTCTGGTTACTGAAACCAAGTACTTGCTTTTTTTCTTAGGAATCCTCTGATGCTTTCCTCAAAAAGTTAACTGTGAGGCAGACAGAAAACAATGAGAGCCAGATGCAAATTGAGCCCACTGATAGCTTGGTGGTCTTTTAACCTATAATTCTGTACTTGACTCAACATGAGATATAGTGTAGTTTGGATTTGAACAATTTGTACAGGACTGTGGATTGGGTCTTTATTTGACAGAGACATAAGTGGCAGGACAAAGTGGGTTGTCACAAAGCAGGTACCCAGGAAAAAGTAGTGTATTAGAGTGAATAGTATGAAGAGACAGGAGTTGAAGGAAACTCAAAAGAGGGGAGATATGTGCATTTTACAGAAGTCAGAAATCCATGAAGGCTCAGCATGGTTTAGAAACATGTAGTTTCTAGAGGCTGGGATGATAAGGAAATCAAAACTCCAGATAGTCAGGATATAGTCAAAGAAGTAAAAATGAGTTAAGTAAAAAAATGTCCAGAAAAACAAGTAAGAGGAGACAAAATATATAATTAGGTTTTTGTGCTGTATAACTGGCATCTGGTCTCATCACTTCATGGCAAATATAAGGGGAAAAATTGGAAGCAGTGACAGATGTATTTTCTTGGGCTGCAAAGTCACTGTGGATAGTGATTGCAGCCATGAAATTAAAAGACACTTGCTCCTTGGAAGAAAGGCTATGACAAATAGCATATTAAAAAGCAGAGACATCACTTTGCCGACAAAGGTCCATAGGTCCATATAGTTAAAGCTACGGTTCTCCCAGTAGTCATGTACAAATGTGAGAGTTGGACCATAAAGAAGGCTGAGCACCAGAAAATGGATGCTTTTGAACTGTGGTGCTGGAGAAGACTCTTGAGAATCCCTTGGACAGGAAGGAGATCAACCGGTCCATCCTAAAGGAAATCAAACCTGAATATTCATTGGAAGGACTGATGCTGGAGCTGAAGCTCCAATAATTTGGCCACCTGATATGAAGAGCTGACTCATTGGAAAAGACCCTGATGCTGGGAAACATTGAAGGCAAAAGAAAGAGAGCAGCAGAGGATAAAATAGTTAGATAACATCACTCAACGGACATGAATTTGAACAAATTCTGAGAAATAGTGAAGGTCAGAGGAGCTGTGTGCTGTAGTCCATGGGATTACAGAGTCAGACATGCCTTAGTGACTGAACAACAACAACAACAGCAAAATGCCATATAACAAATGAATACAAATTTAGCAGCTAAAACAACACACATTTATTATCTCACAATTCCTGTGGGTCAAGAGTCTGGGGATAGTTTATGTCCTCATTTCAGGGCCTCACAGGCTGCAATCATGGTGTTTCCAGGATGTAATTTCATTAGAGATTCAAGGTCCTCTTCCTAGCTCACTGGTTGTTGGCGTAATTTAATTCCTTGTGGTTATGGGACTGAGGATCTCACCTAAAAGCTGCTCACCATTCCTTGCCCTGTTTCCCTCTCTACAACATGGAAGTTTGCTTCTTCAAGGTCAGCAGAAGAGCATCTGCTGCTACTACTTGTCTGTTACCTCTAGACCTTTTTCTAATGTGCCATGACTAGATCCTACCAGTTATACTTATAGGGCTGGAGTGTGTTTGAATAATAGGAATACAATTTTTAGGTCTTTGTTAGTATTTTTTAAAAATGTGATAAAAGTTAACCTGTTGAACCATATTCCATATTGTCTAAGATCTCTTTAAGAGGCGAATTTAGGGGTCTGAAATATACTTTAGAATTTATTTAAATAATCCAGCTTGGAGGAGAATCATGATTGTACTTGAAGCTCTGGGGAAAAAAGGGTAAGGTTAAACATAAAACACATATTTTTAAATTGAATCTATAGACATAGGAGATGGGTTGGATTATGAGAGAGTACAGGAATATGAAGAAAAATAGGAAATATCTTTAGGGGTATAAAACAAAGAAACTAGGATGGAGATACTGATCTTTTTTTAAATTTAATGAATCTTTGGAGGACTCATGTGCAAAATAATGTGAGAGAGGGATATAAGGATATGATTTCTCTTTTTATGAGCTTAGAATAGTACAGATAAAGAGAGAATAGTTGAGGAGTTCCTAGTATCAAATGCAGATGAAAATGAGGTTGGAGAAGAGATGTAGGTCATGGACATTTGTTTTCTCAATGACATGGACAGGAGTATATCTCAAAAGGTAGTGGAAATAACTAGAGGATAGGCATTTGAGACGCAAAACTGGAAAATCAGTAGAAAAGAAACAAGTATTGTGTAGAAGGCAGTTAAAGCAAATAATTTCCTTTGAACTTTAGAAGCAACTTTGCATGTTATGACACTGTTGTTATTATTATTGTTAATGATAAAGGCTCTAAAGTAATTTAACCTTGGATTTAAACAGGTTTCCATGGAAGTGGGTCTCCTATCATTCTAGTGCTATCTTAAAGAATATATATTTTTATATTATATGCCATTTTGTATGTCTGAAATGCAGTCTTGTTTCAGGAAATGAAATGCTATATCTAAAATCTACTACATTCAAAGTTTAGAATTATTAGCAGAAAAGTACTCTAAAAATGAAAATGGACCACTTTATTTTGCAGATTTTTTCAGAGTTGTTGAGTTCAGTTCAGTTCAATTGCTCAGTTGTGTCCGACTCTTTGCGACCCCATGAATTGCAGCACGCCAGGCCTCCCTGTTCATCACCAACTCCCGGAGTTCACTCAGACTCACGTCCATCAAGTTGGTGATGCCATCCAGCCATCTCATCCTCTGGACAGTCCCCTTCTCCTCCTGCCCCCAATCCCTCCCAGCATTAGGGTCTTTTCCAATGTTAACTCCTCTCATGAGGTGGCCAAAGTACTGGAGTTTCAGCTTTAGCATCATTCCTTCCAAAGAACACCCAGGACTGATCTCCTTCAGAATGGACTGGTTGGATCTCCTTCTAGTCCAAGGGACGCTCAAGAGTCTTCTCCAACACCACACTTCAAAAGCATCAATTCTTCGGCACTCAGCTTTCTTCACAGTCCAACTCTCACATCCATACATGACCACAGGAAAAACCATAGCCTTGATAAGCTTTCCTCAGCGATCAATGCAAAGAAATAGAGGAAAAGAACAGAATGGGAAAGACTAGAGATCTCTTCAAAAAATTAGAGATACCAAGGGAACATTTCATGCAAAGATGGGCTTGATAAAGGACAGAAATGGTATGGACCTAACAGAAGCAGAAGATATTAAGAAGAGGTGGCAAGAATACACAGAAGAACTGTACAAAAAAGATCTTCATGACCCAGATAATCACAATGGTGTGATCACTCACCTAGAGCCAGACATCCTGGAATGTGAAGTCAAGTGGGCCTTAGAAAGCATCACTATGAACAAAGCTAGCAGAGGTGATGGAATTCCAGTTGAGCTATTTCAAATCCTGAAAGATGATGCTGTGACAGTGCTGCACTCAATATGCCAGCACATTTGGAAAACTCAGCAGTGGCCACAGGACTGGAAAAGGTCAGTTTTCATTTCAGTCCCAAAGAAAGGCAATGCCAAAGGCAATACCACACAATTGCACTCATCTCACATGCTAGTAATGTAATGCTCAAAATTCTCCAAGCCAGGCTTCAGGAATATGTGAACATTAAACTTCCAGATGTTCAAGCTGGTTTTAGAAAAACCAGGAACCAGAGATCAAATTGCCAACATCCGCTGGATCATCAAGAGTTCCAGAAACACATCTATTTCTGCTTTATTGACTATGCCAAAGCCTTTGACTGTGTGGACCACAATAAACTGTGGAAAATTCTGAAAGCTGTTGAGTGCTTTAGCTTTAATTAATGTCAGTTAATGAATCTAAAATCAAGTAAAAATATCAAGTGGAAAATGACAGGGAATTAGAATATAATTCTGAAGTATTATTTATTGTCACTGTTATCTAGTGATATTTTGCTAAAGTTTATATGGAATAAAATGTGCCTCCTGTATAGTATGTATCAGAACACTATTGCAATTTGGGGATTTCCATAGAGAATCATGACTAGAAAAATGCCTTTTAGCAAGTACCAATGTACCTTGTGACAGATTAGTACCAAGAAGTAATGATTATATTCTATAACTCTCAGTTCAGTTCAGTTCAGTCGCTCAGTCATGTCCAACTCTTTGTGACCTCATAAATTGCAGCATGCCAGGCCTCTCTGTCTATCACAAACTGCCGGAGTTCACTCAAACTCACGTCCATTGAGTCGGTGATGCCATCCAGCCATCTCATCCTCTGTTGTCCCCTTCTGTTCCTGCTCTCAATCTCTCCCAGCATCAGGGTGTTTTCCAATGAGTTAACTCTTCACATGTGGTGGCCAAAGTACTGGAGTTTCAGCCTCAGCATCAATCCTTCCAAAGAACACCCAGAACTGTTCTCCTTCAGGATGGACTAGAGCCTACTAAATTTTAGTCTCCAAAAGGGCAGCGATCATGTCTTATTTAACTTTGTTTCTTCCACGGAACCCAGAGTGTAATTCTGGGAATTATTATAAAAACATTAATTGAATTGTGTGTTCATCTTAAAAGCCAAGTTTTCACTTTCCTCAGAGACTATCATGAGGTTAAAGACTAGGCTTGAGAAAACATAATGCCTTTCCCCATTTTGAAGGCATGACCTAGTCAGGTCTGGCCAACTGAAACATTGTAAAAACCTTCTTATTTGAGCCAGGAGGAATTCTAACTTCTGTATTATTTCACAGGAGGCAATAAAATACAGTGGTTGAGCCTTCAAATCTCAGAGAAGGAGGAAGCTGAGTGGGACATAATGAGATGCTTTCCTATATTCCCAAAGGTTCCAGTTATCAGTTTCTAATTCAGAAAATAAGTTGTCTTTGGCTCCAGAGCTGGAGAATCATTACCTAAAGAGCCTGATTTTGATAGTCACTCCAGGGAGGGCTTTCCAGGTGGCTCAGATGGTAAAGAATCTGCCTGCAATGCAGAAGACCTGAGTTTGATCCCTGGGTCAGGAAAATCATCTGGAGAAGGGAATGGGTACCCACTTCAATAGTCTTGCCTGGAGAATTTCATGGACAGAGGTTCTGGTGGACTACAGTATATAGGGTCACAAAGAGTTCAACAAGACTGAGCTAACTAACACTTTCACTTTCCAGGGAGTTCATTGAATTCCAAAGGATTTTGCCAGTGTCACCAACTCACCTTATCTGACAAGGATGGAAAAGAGCATGTATATTATGATATTCACTTCTCCCTGGATAAAACCTGGTCACCATCTGTTCCATTTTACTCTTTTATTATCTTTGTGGCATTATTCCTTAGGAAATTTAAAATTATTCATTTGCTTACTGCTTTAATATTGATTTGCCCTTGACAGATAACCATGAAAGTAGAGATCTTATCTGTTGTAGTGACTGTTGAATTTTCAGTGTTTAATATGGTGCCCAGTGCATGTAAATACTCAAATATTTGTGCTGTATAGTTGAATGATAAAGTGGCCCCAATATGAAGTGATTACATATATGAGGACTAATTTAAATGACATGTATATACTCTTTAGAATAGCACCTGACACATAGTAGGCAAACTATAAATGTTAAGTGTCTCTCTAGCCTTCCTTATGAGGGAAGGTAAATGATCTCTTTGCAAGTGCTACTTGAGCAGCATTTAAATTCAGGTATCACAGAGTTGGTTATGCTTTTCTTTACTTGTTTATTTAAACACAAGATAATCTATAACTAAGACCCTGCTCTTTTTGCAGTCTGGGCAAGTGCCTATTTCTGTAATGATTCTTTGACTATATTTTGAACTCAGAGATTTCATGAAGTTTGAGTATCCTTTTATCCTTAATTAGCATTTGTCAAAATTCTCCAAGCCAGGCTCCAGCAATACGTGAACCGTGAACTTCCTGATGTTCAAGCTGGTTTTAGAAAAGGCAGAGGAACCAGAGATCAAATTGCCAACATCCGCTGGATCATGGAAAAAGCAAGAGAGTTCCAGAAACACGTCTATTTCTGCTTTATTGACTTTGCCAAAGCCTTTGACAGTGTGGATCACAGTAAACTGTGGAAAATTCTTCAAGAGATGGGAATACCAGACCACCTGACCTGCCTCTTGAGAAATCTGTATGCAGGTCAGGAAGCAACAGTTAGAACTGGACACGGAACAACAGACTGGTTTCAAATAGGAAAAGGAATATGTCAAGGCTGTATATTGTCACCCTGCTTATTTAACTTACATGCAGAGTACATCATGAGAAACGCTGGACTGGAAGAAACACAAGCTGGAATCAAGATTGCCGGGAGAAATATCAATAACCTCAGATATGCAGATGACCTCACCCTTATGGCAGAAAGTGAAGAGGACCTAAAAAGCCTCTTGGTGAAAGTGAAAGAGGAGAGTGAAAAAGTTGGCTTAAAGCTCAACATTCAGAAAACGAAGATCATGGCATCTGGTCCCATCACTCCATGGGAAATAGATGGGGAAACAGTGGAAATAGTGTCAGACTTTGTTTTTTTGGGCTCCAAGATCATTGCAGATGGTGACTTCAGCCATGAAATTAAAGACGCTTGCTCCTTGGAAGGAAAGTTATGACCAACCTAGATAGCATATTCAAAAGCAGAGACATTACTTTGCTGACTAAGGTCCATCTAGTCAAGGCTATGGTTTTTCCATAGCCTTGTGGTCATGTATAGATGTGAGAATTGGACTGTGAAGAAGGCTGAGTGCCAAAGAATTGATGCTTTTGAACTGTGGTGTTGGAGAAGACTCTTGAGAGTCCCTTGGACTGCAAGGAGATCCAACCAATCCATTCTGAAGGAGATCAGCCCTGGGATTTCTTTGGAAGGAATGATGCTAAAGCTGAAACTCCAGTACTTTGGCCACCTCATGCTAAGAGTTAACTCATTGGAAAAGACTCTGATGCCGGGAGGGATTAGGGGCAGGAGGAGAAGCGGATGACAGAGGATGAGATGGCTGGATGGCATCACGGACTCAATGGACGTGAGTCTGAGTGAACTCCGGGAGTTGGTGATGAACAGGGAGGCCTGGAGTGCTGCGATTCATGGGGTTGCAAAGAGTCGGACACGACTGAGTGACTGAACTCAACTGAACTGAACTGAATGAGAATATTAATGAGAATGAAAAAGTGGCCACAGGACTAGAAAAGGTCAGTTTTCATTCCAATCCCAAAGGAGGGAAGTACCAAAGGATGTTCAAACTGCCAGATAATTGCACTCATTTCCCATGCTAGTAAGGTTATGCTTAAAATCTTCCAAGCTATGCTTCAGCAGTACATGTACCGAGAACTTCCAAATGTACAAGCTGGGTTTAGAAAAGGCAGAGGAACTAGAGATCAAATTGCCAACATTTTTTGGATCATAGAGAAAGCAAGGGAATTCCAGAAAAACTTCTCCTTCATTGGCTAAGAGAAAGCCTTTGGCTGTATTGATAACAACAAACTGTGGAAAATTCTTAAAGAGATGAGAATACTGGATCACCTTACCTGTCTCCTGAGAAACCTGTATGCAAGTCAAGAAGTGGCAGTTGGAACCTTACATGGAACAATTGACTGGTTCAGTATCAGGAAAGGAGTATGACAAGGCTGTATATTGTCACCTTGTTTAGTTAACTTTTGTGCAGAGTACATCATGCAAAATACCAGGCTGGGTGACTCACAACCTGGAATCAAGATTTCTAGGAGAAATATCAATAACCTCAGATATGTAGATGATACCACCATGGCAGAAGTGAAAGTGAAAGTCACTCAGTTGTGTCTAACACTTTGCAACCCCATGGACTGTTTAGTCCATGGAATATATAGTATATATAGTATAGCATAGTCCATGGAATTCTCCAGGCCAGACTATTGGAGTAGGTAGCCATTCCCTCCAGGGAATGGCAGGAAATGAAGAAGAACTAAAGAGCCTCTTTGATGAAGGTGAAAGAGGAGAGTGAAAAAGCTGGCTTAAACTCAACATTCAGAAAACTAAGGTCATAGCGTCTGGTCCCATCACTTCATGGATAATAGGGGGAAAAGTAGAAACAGTGACAGATTTTATTTTCTGGGGCTCCAAAATCACTGCAGATGGTGACTGAAGCCATGAAATTAGAAGACACTTGCTTCTTGGTAAAGCTATGACAAACCTAGACAGTGTATTAAGAAACAGAGACATCACGTTGCTGACAAAGGTCCATCTAGTCAAAGCTATGGTTTTTCCAGTAGTCACGTATGGATGAGAGAGACTATAAAGAAGGCTGAGTGCCAAAGAAAGGATGCTTTCAAACTGTGGTGTTGGAGAAGACTCTTGAGAATCCCTTGGACAGTAAGGAGATCAAACCAGTCAACCCTAAAGGAAGTCAACTCTGAATATTCATTGGAAGGACCTTTGCTGAAGCTGAAGCTCCAGTACTTTGGCCACCTGATGCAAAGAGCTACTCATTGGAAAAGAACCCGATGCTGGGAAAGATTGAAGGCAGAAGAAGAAGGAGATGACAGAGGATGAGATGGTTGGATAGCATCTTTGACTCAATGGACATGAGTTTAAGCAGACTCTGGGAGATGGTGAAGAATAGGGAAGCCTGGTGTGCTACAGTCCATGGGGTCACAAAGAGTCAGACTCAATTTAGTGATGGAACAACAACAAAAATGAGAATATTATTAAACTATAGAATTAGGTTGACAAGAACAAGTTTTAACTTAATCAGATTGTAGTATGCCCATTGTATTTCATATATTTCACAGTCTTATTCAGATAAGAATGGATGTACAAATATTTATATATTCACAAAATTAGACTGACTCATCTGCTATATCAAAAGAAATATGTATCAGTGCTATTGGCTCTATTTACACAAATTAGGCCTACCCGATTCTTTCTAATAAGGAAGTGTTATTTAGCGCGGTTGCACAGCTTGATTAAGCTTCTACATAGTAAGCGTATTGCCGACTGATTCCTTCTTGTTCTAATTAGAAAAAAAAATTCGGAAAAGGAGATGCCTCAGACTCCGGATACAGAAAATCACTACTGAAAACATCTGGTTTTGACTTTTAATCCAGGGAATTTGATGAATTCCAAAGATTTTCTTTGCTAATATTACAAATTCACCTTTAACTAGCCAAGACTAAAAAGACTGTGGCTGATGTAAGAATGTTACCACCCTTTAAGAAGTTGAAGAGCTATTCTGTTGAGAAAGCTGAGAAAGCCAGAGTTCCTTTGATTGTGCACAGTGGGCAGGAAACATCATTGCTATCCTAGACCTTTCTTTCTCTCTCTCTCTTTTGTCTTATAGAGCCGTTTAAAAATTTCTATGTAGGCTTCTACCTCCGATATTTATGTGCTCAAGCCATTGCTGGCAGTTGGGAGACTTGTATATCATATTGTTTGGGGACTAGTATATCTTTGCTTCCTCAAGAAAGGGGCTCAGGGTTTCCGTTTTTTTAGTGATGGCATGCCTGGAACTTAGACTCCATCCCAGGCTCATTGACCTATGAGAGGAAGTAAATCCACAACCTCACTTCTGTAGGACTATAGCATCAGTACAAAGGACCTAACATGATGTTAGGTTGAAGGGCAAAATCTATAATTCATTTTTTTGGACTGTTAGATTATCTGAAACCCACATGTATGGATTACTTATATGTCTTCTGTTTTCATAATTCAAATTGGCTGTCATCAGTTCAGTTCAGTTCAGTCGCTCAGTCATGTCTGACTCTTTGCGACCCCATCAATCGCAGCACAGCAGGCCTCCCTGTCCATCACCAACTCCAGGAGTTCACTCAGACTCGCGTCCATCGAGTCAGTGATGCCATCCAGCCATCTCATCCTCTGTCGTCCCCTTCTTCTCCTGCCCCCAATCCCTCCCAGCATCAAAGTCTTTTCCAATGAGTCAACTCTTCACATGAGGTGGCCAAAGTACTGGAGTTTCAGCTTTAGCATCATTCCTTCCAAAGAAATCCCAGAGCTGATCTCCTTCAGAATGGACTGGTTGGATCTCCTTGCAGTCCAAGGGACTCTCAAGAGTCTTCTCCAACACCACAGTTCAAAAGCATCAATTCTTTGGTGCTCAGCCTTCTTCACAGTCCAACTCTCACATCCATACATGACCACAGGAAAAACCATAGCCTTGACTAGATGGACCTTAGTCGGCAAAGTAATGTCTCTGCTTTTGAAAATGCTATCTAGGTTGGTCATAACTTTCTTCCAAGGAGCAAGCGTCTTTTAATTTCATGGCTGCAGTCACCATCTGCAGTGATTTTGGAGCCCCCCAAAATAAAGTCTGACACTTTTTCCACTGTTTCTCCATCTATGTCATAGGATTGAATAATCTAGGGGTGCAGTTTGCATTCTGAGGACCAGTGTAGGTCATAACTTGAACTACTTGGAAATTAACATTGTTCCTGGAGGAGAGGATATGGTGGAGCTGTTGATTTCTTTGAGTAGGTTTGCACTTTGTTTTTCATGATACTGAATGATGAGCCAGTAGAAGAAGCTTGTGCTAATGGATGGCTTGGAGATGAGAAAGGAGTATTCCAATATGGGCCACAGGTATGTGCTCAAGAGCAGGGGCATTCACTCAGGCATGATTTGATTCTATGAATAAACACTCTTGCTAGAAAAGTGAAGCTTTTAACTGATTTGAAACTCCCCTAGTCCCTTTCTGACATTTATTTATAAACAGAGTGCAATAAGTCCCTGTATGCTCAGCCCCAGGGACATTCTGGTAAACTAAAAGTTAATTATATTCAAACCTAATTTTTGTTAGTCCATGTTATTTTAAGACTCCAAATTTATTTAGGAGCAGGAGGTTGTTTTACAGCCACAATTCTCTCATTATTGCAGAATAGACTAGAGCTCCCCCAATGCATTCTGGTGCTCTGTTTCCCCTCTACCTCTAATGTATGTTCTTGACAAACATCAGGTCAAGCATCAAGCACTCACCATAGTCTAGAACTCTGAAAATTCCTGGGACAAAGGAAATAAGGAAGGCCCAGTTATTTCCTTTATGGAACTCACACTGATTTCAGACCGTAAGTGATAAATAATGTTACATGATGATGTAATAAATGCAGGTATAGGGGTCGGCCCAAAGCCCTTCAGAGGGTGAGCTACAAAAAACAGAGCTGAGAAAGCTGCAAAGGAATCTCACCAACACAAATGAAATAATATTTAAATTATAGGTTTGTTTGGGAATTGAGATACAATATTCTATTAATAGAACACTTAACACATGGTAATCCTGCCTGCCTGTTAGTTATTATGATGATTTTGATAGCTTTGCTTCCA
This sequence comes from Cephalophus harveyi, assembly GCA_006410635.1. NCBI lineage: Eukaryota > Metazoa > Chordata > Mammalia > Artiodactyla > Bovidae > Cephalophus > Cephalophus harveyi. The sequence goes on along the minus strand of SJYT01015543.1, from coordinate 31,677 downwards.
ACTAACTCTTGAGCTGGAGAAATTTTATTTACATCTATCTTAACACTCCCGGAATATTGCCTACATGCGTTTTCTTCACTCTTTCCTTTAAAAGATGCTCCCTTGTCTATTTTTTTTTCTTTTTCATCCCTAGAATACTTGTCTATGATAATGTTTCTGTATTTTAACTTAAAAGATCTAAGACAGGAATGTGGTGGGAAATGAAATTGGGGAAATGAAGGCAAATAGAAATTAGAATATTGCAGTTCTACATGCATCATTGCCTATCCATAGAGATTGGAAATATGTACAGAAAGTGTTCATAGAATTTGAATATTTCTCTTCTTCTATATCTGAGAATAATAAGATTTGTCAGTGGGAACTGGCTTGGGTTTTTCAGTTCATGGATTGAAAGCACAGGATAGACATGGTTCTCAGCATGTCTATAGTTCTTGAGTGGGAAGACAGCAAGTGGGTTTAGAAAAATAATTTGTACTTACAGGCATTTTTGGAAAAGGTACTTAATGTAATATCTGAATGCAACATATAAAAAAGTATTTTTCTAGGGACTAAAAAAATTAGGGATAGCAATGTACATGGTAGCTATAAATAGATATCATCTTTGAAATGTAGTTAGGGCAATAATAAATTGCCTGAAAATGATCAAATACAGGTGGAGTTTTACTATATTTTTTTTGACATTTGGTAATCAGTTTTTCTAGAGTTGAAGATGGTTAAGGGGCAGTATCATATAGAGGTTAAGGATACAGACAGAGTCTATCATTAACTATGGAACCTTCAAGTATCAGCTTCTTTATCTCTAAAATAAGAGAAAAAATCAGTTATTATATCACAGGGTTTTGTGAAGATTAAATTGGAAAATGCTCTTAATATGTTATTGGCACACAGCAAGCACTCAGCAGATTTTTGCTATCACCAAATGATCAGGCAACATCTATAATTATTAAATAACATCATAATATGACATGGAGCACTCATTTCTAAAGACACAGATGTTACTTTCTTGTAATATTGTTGTGTTTCACTTTTAAGCTATTTTGAGGATAAGGAATATAACTATGATAATGTTTCTGTATTTTTAGTTTGAGAGCTCTTTGTTTTTTGGCTGCTTGGATATGTTCCAAGACTTGGGAGTCCATAACTTTTCTCACCTGGCACTCAGTCTGCTTTAAATGTGCTAGGTGGGTTCGGGCCTTGTAGCTCATTTGGGTCTATTATAAAAATCAACACTTCCTCTGCAGTCTGCTTTAGAGGAGACCAAGCCAACAGAAACACATGCTGTCTCCCAATATGGGGTTTGACCTGGTGTCTGCACAGAAGCAAATTTCTCTGTTTGCACCAGGTTTTAGTGGCAGTATATCATTGAGTCATGTTATGCAGAGTTACTTGGGACATGAATTGAAAGCCTGTACACACTTGCTTTCCTTGTGGGAGGTGTTGATCAGGACAGAGGGATCTATCTAGAGTCATTCCTTATATGTGAGTTGGCATTATATAAGAGACATACTTTTAGAAGTGGTATTTCTGGAAGTAGAAGAATGAATCCTAGATGATACATTGAAAACTATTGATCTCAGAGAACTTTGTTGTTACTTCAGATTGATCTGGCCAAGTTTGCAGAATGCCCTAAAACTTCCAATCCATCTTTCACCTGTCAATGAGCTATTGCCTCACCACATTTACTATGAGCAGGACAATCATCCTGTTTTACAAGGACTTAGACTGAAGTCACTTAGCAGCAGCCAAGTGATTTGTGTCATTAGCTCTAAGTATTCACAGGTGTGGACCTAGCCTGGGTGTGAACTGGGGTGGCCACTGAGATGATGGGATGTGTTTAAACACCATATTTTCAGCACAGGCCCTGTGAAATTTTAATTTGTCCAGATACAAATTCTGATTTTAGTAATTTTGGCTTAGTGAACTTGTCAAATTATTTTAAAAAATCAGGTCCTGATAATTTTTTTCCCATTTATTTTCTTGGTTCTTTGAATCAGCCAAATCAATTGACTGTGTTATTAAAAAACAAAACAAAATGCACAGTTGCAGTTGCTTATGTCAGAAAAGTGGAAAAAGAAAAGAACAGAGGAGTCAAAGCTTATTTTCTGTTAGGAAAATACAGGTTTTAATGCCAACTTCATAGGTTTAAAAAAATAATTTGGGTAAGGAAATATTTGATAAAGTATGTAAAAGTGCTTCATGCCAAGACAAGACATTTCCAAAATGTAGCTCATGTTGGTGAGCAGAGTTGAACTGGAAGTATAGATTTGGAACCCTCCATCTAGAATATAGGGTTGAAGTGGAGTGAAGGAGGTCCTAGAGGAGATGGAAGGTTGTGTTTGTGATGAGAGACAGAGAGAGAGAGAAGAGAGAGAAAGAGAGAGGGAGAGAAGGGAATGGAGGGAGTGGATAAATGAGAGGAGAGATGTACAGTTTGCAAAAGGTGAATGAGAAGAAGACTCTTTATTGCGTAGAATGGGACTCGTCTGCTGATCTTAGAAGCTCGGTTCCCATCACCATCTCCACCCCTGTCTTCAAAGGGAAGTTTTGCCTCTCCACGGTTGCTACTTGTTTTTGGAGCTTTCTTATTCCCCATCATCGTGTATGTGATTGAAATTTTTTTTAGAGTAATTATATAAACTGTAGTTAACAAAAGCAAGTTCAGAAATATAAGAATCCTGAACCAAGACTACTAACATGTTTATTTTCTTATGATAATCTTGCTGCATGTTCAGGGCTGACAGCAATAGATACGTGTAGTATAAGGGTGCAAGGCTTGTTTTTAGCTGGCATTCATTCTTACTTGCTTGTGCCAATAACAGTGGTGGTGGTGGTGGTTTAGTCACTAAGTCGTGTCCAACTCTAGCGACCCCATGGACTGTAGCCTGCCAGGCTCCTCTGTCCATGGGATTCTCTAGGCAAGAATACTGGAGTGGGTTGCCATTTCCTTCTCCAGGTGCCAAAAGTACTGATTGTTAATGTTTTAAAAGTCATTTCTGTCTATATTTAGCCCAATTACCTCCCATTCCTCCTCTATTCAAATATAAACAAGCTTTCTTAGTTATTCCCAGGCCTCTTTCTAATAATACCAGGAGCCATCGCCTAAGGTGATGTGTGTTTGTCAAAGACATCTTCATGCTCTAAAATAAATTCTTAGAAATTCAAGCTTTTTGTTTCATAGAAAGAATGTAAACTCTGCCAGCTTCCACAGGAAAATATACTATTTTCCACTGTTTTCAAAAATAAACCTTTCAAGTTGGAAGATAATCAAGACCTTGCATATGAATTAATGTTGAAAGTTTATAAGACAACATCTCTTTTAAAATTAGTGTCTCTAGAACTTGTCAAAATTATAAAGGATTAGACAGCTGCCGACTTCTTTAGTTTGTAAAACAAAGGAGGAAAGCATTTACCAACATCTCTTATGTAGGCATATTGTCTAACTGCAAGGCTTGGGTGAAATTTGCCTTAGAGTTCTTTGATATCCTTAGTAGCTAATGTGGAGCTCTTTATCAAGCTTCATAATAATCTTAGCCCTGTGCGTGAACACCAGATCCATGGATGTATATTGCAGTCAATTTATTTTATCTGCTTTGTCTAAGCCTCTAAAGGGTACCTTGGGTAGGCTGAATAATGATTCAAAGATATCCAGATATTAACTTCTGAACTTGTGAATGAGTACTTACATGAAAAGAGGGACTTTGTTGATATGGTTAGTTTAAGGATCTTGAGATGGGGAAATTATTGTACATTATTCAGATGGTCTCTAAATGTAATAGCACTTACTTGTCCTTATGATAGAGGGGGAGGAGAGAGAGAGAGAGATTGAGATTTGACTACAGAAGAGAAGTTGTTGCTATTATGATGGAAGGAAGAGGTTGTAGTGATTTAAAAAAGGGACATGAGCCAAGGAAAGTAGGAGACTTCCAGAAGCTAGAAAAGGCAAGAAAACAAATTCTCCCCAAGAGTCTATGAAAGGAACCAGCCCCTACCTGGTTTTAGACTTCTGACCTCCAAAACTGTAATAAAACTGTGTTATTTCATGCCAGCAAGTTTGTGGTAATTTGTTACAGCGGTCTTGAGAAACTATTACAGGCACCTTTTCCTTTCCGCTTAAAACCAGTTTCACTGCCCAAGACCAAGAGATTTGAGTAGGCAAGTTAAGGACACAGAGGTAGGGTCATTTCCCTGTTGCCTGGAGCTTCTCTGGGGACAATTTTGGTGTCTGTCATTAATTTTGGAAAGTTCTTTGTCATTTTTACTTCAAATATTTCTTCTGTCGTATTCGTTATTCTCCTTCTGGTGCTCTAATTATATGTGTGGTATTCCTTTGAATACTGTATCACAGTTCTTAGAGATTCTGTTTTTTTATATCCTCCTTTTTTTTTTTTTTCTTTTGTATTTTGGTTTGAAAAGTTTCTGTTGACCTGTCTTCAAGCTCACTGATTATTTCCTCAGCTGTGTTGTGTCTAGTGAAAATTTCATCAAAGTCATACTCCAGTTCTGTTACTGTGTTTTTTATTTCTATCATTTCCTTTTGGTTTTTTCTTAGAATTTCCATGTCTCTACTGACATTGTCAGTCTGATCTGTTGTCTGCGTTTTCTGTTGGAGCCTTTGACATATTAATCCTAATTATTTTGATGTCCTTGTTTGAAAATTCCAACATCTGTTTCATATTTGAGCCTGGTTCTAATGAGTGCTTGTCTCTTTGGAGTGTGGGGTGGAGAGTGGGGAGGAGGGGGTTTGGGGATGGGGGAGAGAGAAGAATCCATAACTTGACCGCCTGCAAAGGAGAACTGGACAAGATGGAGGCATGAATAAAGCATGTCAGCAAGTGTTGCTGTCTTTTCTCAACTCAAAGAATAAGGAAATGCAGTAGGAAATGAGGAGAGGAAAATGTGAGATGGGGTGAAGGGAGCAATTACAAAAGAAGCTGTCATCAAAGTTGAAAACCATCGCCTCCTGTCTTCAAAGCTTTTCAATTTGCCATGATATTGCTCCTTGCAGGGGAATTCTTGGGAACTGTACGATGCAACTATAAATTTTATAAAAAGTCAGCTGTTGAATCTGTGCAATAAATGTTTATGCTGGCAAAAAATTTTTTTCCTCTGCTGTTATGCTAGCAATTATTTTCTCAAATTCTCATATCTTCTTAGGGAATGTATGTTTTATTTATCATTTTTTTCAAGGTTAAGAATCTTACAAAAAAGTATAATAATTAAGATTTTTGACTCTGCAGTCTCACAATGGCCATTAATTAATTGTTTATCTTAGATAAGTTATTTATCTTAACCAAAATTTAGTTCTTTACCTGTAAAATCTGGATAACACACATCTTCCAGAATATTGTGAAGTTTCAATGAGATAATGTAAGTAATAAGTATGGTTAGTGCTAAGCACTGGACCAGTAAATAGTAAATACTAAATAATGAGTACCTATCATATTATTATAGTTTCTATTGTTATATCTGATATTTTTCTCTATGAGGAAATCCTGCCATGATCTAAAAATGACAAGACCTTATTTCTGGGTTTCCAAAAAATCAGTTTATATGATTAGCTTCTAGCATATTTAACATTAGTTAATAAAAATTTGTGTATAATATATACATCAGTCAGTTCAGTTCAGTCGCTCAGTCGTATCAAACTCTTCGCAACTCCATGAATTGCAGCACACCAGGCCTCCCTGTCCATCACCAACTTCCGGAGTTCACTCAGACTCATGTGCCATCCAGCCATCCCATCCTCTGACGTCCCCTTCTCCTCCTGCCCTCAATCCCTCCCAGCATCAGAGTCTTTTCCAATGAGTCAACTCTTCGCATGAGGTGGCCAAAGTACTGGAGTTTCAGCTTTAGCATCCTTCCTTCCAAAGAAATCCCAGGGCTGATCTCCTTCAGAATGGACTGGTTGGATCTCCTTGCAGTCCAAGGGACTCTCAAGAGTCTTCTCCAACACCGCAGTTCAAAAGCATCAATTCTTCGATGATCAGCTTTCTTCATGTGTATATATATATATATATATATATGCATGATTAAATATACATATATTTCTATATGAATATGCATATATATACACACACACTTGGGTTTGCTTAGAAAAAATTCTGGGAGAATACACAAAAAGCTTATTACACTAGTTATTACTGGAGAGTTGAGATAGAAAATGGGGAAGAGAATAAAGAAAATTTTACTTTTTATCTTATACTCTTTCATTTGTTTAAAGTTTTATAACATAAACAGTATTACTTCTTTTTTTAATCTTAGAATATTTTCTTTATTTCGATGCATACCAGATTCAGGTCCTCCCCCTAAGACATGAGTATATTAAAGGCTCAGAGAATTCCCACTATAAATAAATGTGTAATTTTGTTTTACCTTTTATTCCAAATGTATTTCACCATAGGATCTAGAATTCTGTTTTCTTGGCATAACATTTACATTTTGAAGACTACTAGTGTACTACAGGACATATTTGGGAAATTGTTCTAGGTTGATATGCTGCTGCTGCTAAGTCGTGTCAGTCGTGTCCGACTCTGTGCGACCCCATAGACGGCGGCCCACCAGGCTCCCCCGTCCCTGGGATTCTCCAGGCAAGAACACTGGAGTGGGTTGCCATTTCCTTCTCCAATGCATGAAAGTGAAAAGTGAAAGTGAAGTCGCTCAGTCGTGTCCGACTCTTAGCGACCCGTGGACTGCAGCCTACCAGGCTCCTCTGTCCATGGGATTTTCCAGGCAAGAGTACTGGAGTGGTGTGCCATTGCCTTCTCCTCTAGGTTGATATAGACTAAAAGAATATTCTGAGTACCATTTCATGCTTACTCCTTTCATTTCTACTCATTATCTTTGGTGATACTTTTTTCTGGATAATATTAGATATAATATTGAGTTTTGAGGAGGTTTAGATCTTCCTATAAAAGTAACTTATTCTTTTTTTAGAGCACAGTGAAAGTTTCTGTATATTTTTGAGAGTAATTACCTGTCTTATCAAAATATTCAACATCTGACCACTGTCTAAAGGGACTTATTGTGGTTTTTTCTGTTTTTTATTTTTTTAATTTTTATTTTACAAGTAATTTGTAGCAATTACAGAAAAATTGGAAAGTACATGCCATAAGCAAGAATTACCTATATAGAGAAATATTTTATTTTTTAATCATTTAAAAAATTATAGTTAATTTAAAACTCTCTTTAGATGTCTGATATGTATATGTATATATATGTGTGTGTGTGTGTATGTATGTGTGTGTGTGTGTGTGTGTGTGTGTGTGTATATATATATAGTGTTAGAGTTGTCATACCTGTGAAACTTTTTGCTTGCTTTGGAGTCATTCAAGAAAAAGTATCTGGTAAATGGTATCATTTTGTAAAAGAAGCAATAAAACTTGAATATGTTTATAAACAATCTTTGAACTATACAGATACATAAACAAAAAAGGATCACAAAATTTAAGTTAATTGTTGTTTTAATAATTATGCTATATATTGAATTTTATTGTGGTTAGATGAGTGGGAAAACAGTCTTCCTATATAAGTGATTTAAGAAAAGTTCTCAGAATATCAGGAACTATTTTAGATATGCTGTTGGAAGCTTCAGCAGTAGGAAAGTGTTAGGGACCAAATGTGCTTTTTCATGTTGTCACACTCGACTTGAGATCACATCAGGAGGAGACTGTGGAGACTTCCTCAGGGCATAGAACACAGTTCTGTGTTTTATCGGATGGGACACAAATCCTTTTGGTTGTCTGACCAAATGCTTCATTTGCAAGTTCAAATCTTTCAGTAAAAAATAAAATACCCAGTTAACACCCTCTCCTTTTAAAAAGAGAAAAGCATAGCCTTTGGGGTATTTTAATGAACATACAGCAAATCCAGCCCTTTTCTTTTGTTGCACACTCTGCATCTAGATATAAGCACCCATAAACCCTCTCTCTGTAAGCCTTTCCCAGGCACTAAGACTCTTTGCATACTCCACTGGGACCCGACACCACATAAATTCTGAATTGCATTTGGGATTTAGTTCATATATGGATGGGCTAAATTATATCAAAACAGGTTTTCTGGTGCAGTGGTGATGATTTGAGCCGTGAAAGACATGTTATCAGCACTGACAGTTTACATTCCTCACCAGAGAATAAACACAAGCCCAAGAGTTATATGCTAATACTGCCCTCCAATCCATAGTTTTAGAACAAGTTGTACTACAGAGAGACTAAAGAACTGGGGATATGTGAAGACATACATTTTTTCTGATTTCTTTGCTTCACACTGTACTGCCACCTCTGGGTGGCTAACCCGTAAATGTGCGCACCTCATCGGGAGGAGATGACAGGGGTAGGTCAGAGAGGGGATGGATGAACTTTTGTAGATCTAAAAACATCCCCAGAGTGGAACACCACAGGCCCTGTGTCAGTAGCTTTATCTTTCAAAGAAGAGAAGCCCAGACTCAGAACTAGAAGTGCCTTTAAAATAATGTTGACCAAATCCCCCTTGTTACATATGAGGAAATTGAGGCCCAGACAGATGATATGAGTTACCTAAGGGAATAACAGTTCTGATCAAATAAATCACATTCTTTGGTATTCTGATAATTACTGAATACTTATTATAAGATTATTTCTTGAGTATTTCAAATTGATACTTGCTGTGTCTATAAAGACATATAAATCTTTGTCTATATATCAATTGGTTGGAATTTAAAAGCCTCCATTCTGTTTATTTATTTGGTGGTGAATTTAGTCTCACTGAGCTTCCTTGATAGCTCAGTTGGTAAAGAATCTGCCTGCAATGTGGGAGACCTGGGTTCGATCCCTGAGTTGGGAAGACCCTCTGGAGAAGGTAAAGGCTACCCACTCCAGTATTCTGGCCTGGAGAATTCCATGGATTGTATAGTCCATGGGGTCTCAAAGAGTCAGACACGACTGAGTGACTCTCACTTTCACTTCACTTTAGTCTCGTTACTGAATGTATGTCCTGTGTGGTGTTGATGAATCATTTTGGTTTCTTAACTGGTTATTCAATTGTCTTTGTAGACAAATACCTTTGGTTATGAGTAGGATGCTGCTACTGCTGCTGCTGCTAAGTTGCGTCAGTCATTTCCGACTCTGTGCGACCCCACAGACTGCAGCCCACCAGGCTCCCCTGTCCCTGGGATTCTCCAGGCAAGAACGCTGGAGTGGGGTGCCATTTCCTTCTCCAATGCATGAAAGTGAAAAGTGAAAGTGAAGTCTCTCAGTCGTGTCCGACTCTTAGCGACCAGTGGACTGCAGCCTACCAGGCTCCCCTGTCCATGGGATTTTCCAGGCAGGAGTACTGGAGTGGGGTGCCATTGCCTTCTCCAATGCATGAAAGTGAAAAATGAAAGTGAAGTTCCTCAGTCGTGTCCAACTCTTAGCGACCCCATGGACACTCCTCCGTCCATGGGATTTCCCAGGCAAGAGTAATAGTCACAATAGGGTTAGGACTGAAACATGAATTTTGGGGAGACACAATTCAATATGAAACAGAAATGAAAGAGTTGAACTGTGAACTTGAATCTTCCTGACTTCAAAGTCATATTTACTCTGTAATACCTGCTGATTCTTAGTGTGTGAAATTAGTGTATAAAATGGCAGCAGTAGTATGTTTCTCCCATCAAGTTAATGGACTTGAACCATAGTTAAAAACTTAACTCTATTGTGATTCTCCCCACCATTCCTGCCATGTTGATTGGAATAGCTGATAAGCCTAGCTAAGTGATACAAAATAAAAAAATATTGACTATCACTAATATACTTTATGTCTAGAAAAGGGATTCCTTTTGGGGCTGTGAGTGCTTGTGTGTTGATCTATCATCATCTTGTTTTAACTATCAGAACTTGGCAAACAGGTGACACTATTGACTCATTCCAAACAAGTGCAGTCATTTAATATTGACTCTATCCACACAAATACATTTGAATGCTTACTATGTGCTTGATGCTCTTCTAATGGAGATATGGCAGTAAAAAAAACAACAACAAACTGATAAGGTCCTTGTTCTCATGGAGAAGACAGGGGAAGGTAAGCAAAGAAATAAAAATTTCCTGCAGGATTGATGCTCTAAAGAAAATGAAGTAAGGTAACAGGATAGAGGGCATTGTGGGTGGGGTAACATTTAGTTAGTTTGGTGCTCAGGGAAGGCTTCTATAGTGACATATAAGCTGTATGATAAGGTGTCTCTGTCAGGGTTTTCCAGAGAAATTGAATAATAGGATGGATAGATAGGTAGATGAATAGACTGATAGATGGGTAGCTAGATAGAGATTTATTAAGAAAGACTGGTTCACGTGTTTATGGAGGTTGTGAATCTGCCATCAGCAAGCTGGTGGCCCAGGAGAGCCAGTGGTGTAATTCTAGTACAAAGTTGAATCCTTCCAACCAAGAGAGCCAGTGTTGTAAGTTCCAGTCTGAGTCTGAGGGCCCAAGAATCAGGAGTTCAGATGTCCAAAGGCAATAGAAGATGGATGTCCTGGCTCAAGCAAGAAAGCAAATTCACACTTCCTGAGCCTTTTGTTCTATACAGACCCTGAACAGTGTGGATGATGCCCAGTTGCTAAATTTCCTGCAGGATTGATGCTCTAAAGAAAATGAAGTAAGGTAACAGGATAGAGGGCATTGTGGGTGGGGTAACATTTAGTTAGTTTGGTGCTCAGGGAAGGCTTCTATAGTGACATATAAGCTGTATGATAAGGTGTCTCTGTCAGGGTTTTCCAGAGAAATTGAATAATAGGATGGATAGATAGGTAGATGAATAGACTGATAGATGGGTAGCTAGATAGAGATTTATTAAGAAAGACTGGTTCACGTGTTTATGGAGGTTGTGAATCTGCCATCAGCAAGCTGGTGGCCCAGGAAAGCCAGTGGTATAATTCTAGTACAAAGTTGAATCCTTCCAACCAAGAGAGCCAGTGTTGTAAGTTCCAGTCTGAGTCTGAGGGCCCAAGAATCAGGAGTTCAGATGTCCAAAGGCAATAGAAGATGGATGTCCTGGCTCAAGCAAGAAAGCAAATTCACACTTCCTGAGCCTTTTGTTCTATACAGACCCTGAACAGTGTGGATGATGCCCAGTTGCTGTTGGTGACCTTTATTCAGTCCACCGATTCACATGCCACCCTCTTCCCAGAAACGTCCTCACAGACACCCCAAAATAATGTTTTAGCAGCTGTCTGGGAATCCCTAAGCCCAGTCAGGTTGACACAAAATGACCATCATAGAAGGTGTTAGTCATGGAACAATTTGGGAGTTAAATAGTCCAACCAAAGGGACTGTAAAGCAGAGGCTCCAGTTGGGGAAATTTGCTTGAGGAGCAAAAAGTCACTACAAGCAGCAAGCAAGAGGGGTCACGTGCCAAAATGAGATGGGAGAAGTTGGCAGGGGCAGTCGCATAAGGTCTGGTTCAGTTTCGTTTAGTTCAGTTCAGTCGCTCAGACATGTCTGACTCTTTGCGACCCCATGGACTGCAGCACGCCAGGCTTCCCTGTCCATCACCAACTCCCAGAGTCTACTCAAACTCACGTCCATTGAGTCGGTGATGCCATCCAACCATCTCATCCTCTGTCGTCCCCTTCTCCTCCTGCCTTCAATCTTTCCCAGCATCAGGGTCATTTCAAATGACAATATCCAAAGGGGCTGACTTTGATTCTGAGTGTGTTGTGACTTTCTTGGCAGGTGTTGTGCAGGAGGTTCACATGGTCTGATTGGAATTTGGAAATGATAATTTTGCAGTGTACATACCACTTTCAATAGTTGTTATTTTCTGTCTCTTCTCACCATGAGCATCTTCTTGTGAGGCAGAGGGGCAATATAGTCTGTGGAATGTTCAATTTAAAATTAGTTTTTGAAGAACTGTGATTATATTTGTATTAGTTATTTACATTAATACAGAAAATTAGACTATTTATATGAATACAGATCTATTTAAGCTTTGCTCTTAGTTAACTCATGTCTAGGGTGTTAAGTTCAGCCACCTGTTTGTCATTTCCCCTCTTGCTTCTCCACTGTGCAGATAATCTGGAATATATTCTAATGAGAAGCAATTTACAGCTTCCTTTCTTACTGACTCTTTTCCTTCCCTCTATCTACCCTTCTTTCTTTCCTTCTAATGAAAAAGTCATTCTGCAATTTCTGTCAATAGATGCTCTTTCCTCTAAGTAAATTTAGCCTGTCTCAATATATTTTCTAGGTACTGATTTCATTGTTTGCTTATAAACTCTTCCAGTTACCGAGTTATCAGAATTCAAGAGTGACAATGGCAGGGAAATCTGAACCTGGCAGATTAATGGGAAGCTAGCAGATACTTGCTGCTTGCTGGGAGGCAGTTGCTGTGAGGCAGACTCACCCACCTAAGGATTCTCAGAGAAGAGGCTGTGTGGCCTTCCCTGCTAGTACTCACCTATCCTGGTCTCTGTGCTCTGATGACCAGTTGGCCTGTTGTGTAACAGCAGTGTGGTTTGGGGTCATCTGCGGTTGTTAATATAGCATGCTCCCAAAGAACAACTGATGGCTGTCAGCATCACCCATGGGTGAGCAAGGAGATTAAGAAAGCAGAGCTAAAAGTCTGTAAACCTGGGAGATCAAGGGAGTAATGGGGACAGAATGAGAAAAAGAAAAACGAGAGGCAATAAAGCAGTGCTGTAGATGGTAGTAGGTTTAAATCATAAATAAGCAAAGAACACAATGAAATCAATGATACTTGTGACTTTATCAACAGTAGAAATCATAAATACTTCCATATTATATTGCAATTGGCCCAGATATCTCAAAATATGTTCATACCACTTCAATATAATGGAAATTTTTAGACTTATCACACTAGATCTCATTATTTAATGTATTAAGTCACTCAGTCATGTCTGATTCTTTGCGACCCCAGGGACTATAGAGTCCATGGAGTTCTCTAGGCCAGAATACTGGAGTAGGTAACCTTTCCCTTCTCCAGGGGATCTTCCCAACCGAGGGATTGAACCCAGGTCTCCCGCACTGCAGGCAGATTCTTTACAAGCTGAGCCACCAGGGAAGCCCAAGAATACTGGAATGGGTAGCCTATCCCTTCTCCAGGGGATCTTCCCAACCCAGGAATTGAACCAGGGTCTTCTGCCTTTCAGGCGGATTCTTTACTGAGCTATGAGGGAAGCTCTTTGCAGGCATAGAAGAGGTAATTCCAATTTAATGTGATCAAATTGCAAATGAACACTGCAATGAAAGATGGCAGAGGTCAGGGAGAGTGCCAGGATATGTTCATTTGTGCTTGTTCCAATTGTCCATAATACTGAAGTCCAGCTCTTCTCTGAACATAGGCTTCATGTGCTAGCACAGACTTCTGGCTGACATCTCTGGTTCTTGGCAGCACAGCGTTCAGTTCAGTTCAGTCGCTCAGTCATGTCCTTTTCTTTGCTATCCTATGGACGGCAGCACGCCAGGTTTCCCTGTCCATCATCAACTCCTGAAGCTTGCTCAAACTCAGGTCCATCAAGTCAGTGATGCCATGTCATCCTCTGTCATCCCCTTCTCTTCCTGCCTTCAATCTTTCCCAGCATCAGGGTCTTTTCCAATGAGTCAGCTCTTTGCATTAGTTGGCCAAAGTATTGGATTAATTAAGTGCTATTTTATGAGGATCATCATAAGCATCTGAGTGCCTTTCTTTCTCCTGCAGGAGCATATACTAACCTAGACAACATACCCCCAAAGTACATCAGCCCTGAAGATAGTCTTGGAGCCTCTCTGTCTTTTTTTCTCTTCTTACCCCTTCTTCCTTTTCTTCTTCTTTTGGTACCATGTGTCCTTATGTACCAAGTTACCTTGTAGGGCAGATGAATTATATAGAAATCCATAGGGCTTCAGTGGAAACCAGCAATAATGAAATATGCTATTCACATTTTAAATAGCAAATGTGGTATGGCAACTTATGTGCTTTCTTATCATATATTAAATAATGCGATCTAGTGTGATGTCTTGTAATTTCCATTATATTAAAGTGGTATGAATATATTTTGAGATATCTGGGCCAATTGCAATATAATATGGAAATATTTATGATTTCTATTGATGATCAAGTCACAAGTGTCATTGATTTCATTGTGTTCTTTGCTTAATTATGATTTAAGTGAAAGTGAAATCGCTCAGTCATGTCGGACTCTTTGCAACCCCATGGACTGTAGCCTACCAGGCTCCTCCCTCCATGGGATTCTCCAGGCAAGAGTACTGGAGTGGGTTGCCGTTTCCTTCTCCAGGGGATCTTCCCGACCCAGGGATTGAACCCGGGTCTCCCACATTCCAGGCAGACGCTTTAACCTCTGAGCCACCAGGGAAGCCCCAATTATGATTTAAGTCATGCTAAATTTCAGTCAGATCACAGGTCTCCTATTTTCTGTTCAGTGATCTTGAGTTAAGAGTTAAGAATCATGGCCCTAGTTGGTTCCTGAAGTAGAGATACTAAGATAGAGATATTAAGATATTAAGCTAGCCTCAGTTCAGTTCAGTTTAGTCGCTCAGTCGTGTCTGACTCTTTGCGACCCCATGAATCGCAGCACGCCAGGCCTTCCTGTTCATTACCATCTCTCGGAGTTCATTCAGACTCACGTCCATTGAGTCCCGTGATGCCATCCAGCCATCTCATCCTCTGTTGTCCCCTTCTCCTCCTGCCCCCAATCCCTCCCAGCATCAGTCTTTTCCAATGAGTCAACTCTTCGCATGAGGTGGCCAAAGTACTGGAGTTAGCTAGCCTACCCATTCCCAAATTGGTAGGATGTACTCTGGTTCTGGATTCTCTTCTTCCATAAAAGTTTAAAACATCACTGAGGAAATCGGATAATTTTAATGACACCTAGAGCTATACATATTCTGAGGGTATGCTGGGGCAGTCATTATAAGCTGGACATTATCAGAATCACTTGCATTAGGGCGACTAATACAGACTCCAGATATAGTCTCCTCAAACTGACCTGCTTCCCTATTGACCCGTAGTCCTTGTATTAGTTTAGATCACCTGTGGGTCACTGTAGGCTGAAATTATTTGCACATGTACATCATAATGGACTTTCCTGGTGACTCAGTGGGAAAGATTCTGCCTGCAGTGCAGGAACCATGGATCTGATCCCTGAGTCATGAAGATCCCCTGGAGGAGGGCATAGCAACCCACTCCAGTATTCTTGTCTGGAGAATCCCATGGACAGAGGAGACATAGTCCTCCAGACTGGTGTGCTGCAGTCCATAGGGTCAAAAAGAGTTGGACATGACTGAAGTGATTTAGCTCACATGCATGTACGTCATAATAGCACCAGGGCGGTTCCAATGCAAGCACCACAAACCAGAAGAACATTTATTCACATATCAAATTAATTTAGAAGAAATGAAATTGACTTTCTTTCTATCAGGTTAGTTTTCATTTATAAACATCAGGCCATGGCAACCCATATAATATTAGACGTGAAGCAATGGATATTTATTTTGGGAAATGTTTAATGATGTCAGGGATTGCCAGGTGGCTCAGTGATAAAGAATCGGCATGCAATGCAGGAGACACAGGAGATGAGGGTTCCATCCTGAGCTGGGAAGATCCCCAGGAAGAGGAAATGGCAACCCACTTCAGTGGGTTGCATGGAAATTCTTGCATGGAAAATCCCATGGACAGAGGAGCCTGGCGTGCTACAATCCATGGGGTAGCAAAGAGTCAGACATGGCTGAGCACACACATGGGGGAACAGAGGTGCTGCCATAATGAGTGGTCTGTTTCCTGCCTAGGATATCCGAGCACCTTCCTACTGTCTCAGCGCACAGAGGAAGGTGGCAGCCTCACAGAAGGGCTGCAGACAAGGGGGCTCAAGTTGAATGGACAGAGCCTAGGTCTAAAAAGTCAAGATTTATCAGTATTATGAATCCTGGAGCTTAAAGAGAGCATTTTACTACAGGACCTACTCTGCAGGACTCCAGAGCAGAATCTGTTATAGTCTGCCAGTAGCTTCTCATGGCAAGCAGTAAAATCAGCCTCATCGAGAATGGAGGTGGCCTTCCATGCTGTGGCTTTGGCCTTCCCTCAGACCTCATCCTCTTCTCCTCTCCCCCTTGTCACTGTTCTCCAGCTAGATTTTCTGTCAAAGTCTTTGTTCTTGCAGTTCTTCTGCTCAACCTGTTCCTGCTGCTGCTAAGTCGCTTCAGTCATGTCCGACTCTGTGCGACCCCACAGACGGCAGCCCACTAGGCTCCGCCGTCCCTGGGATTCTCCAGGCAAGAACACTGGAGTGGGCTGCCATTTCCTTCCCCAGTTCCTCCTCCTAACCCATGATTAACGCTAGACCAAGTTTCATATCATTCCGCACCCTCTCATTTTACCTGAACCAGCTTAATCTTCTCATGGGGAATGTCTCTTTGTTCTGTCCACGAGGACATTCCCTCTTCAGACCTTTGCACTTGTTCTTCCCACAGCAGAAAATTTCCACCAGATAATCACCTCACCTTCCTCAGATCTCTGCTCAGCTGTCACCCTCAGGAAAGCCTTTCCTGACCTCCCTGTTTAAAATGATTTCCTTTCCCTTTGTCTTCCTATCCTTCCTGCTCGAGTTTTCCCCCCGTCATTGTCTCCATCTGATATTCTTTATTTATGCTGTATTATCTCTAGAATATAAACTCTATGAGGGCAGATTTTTATGTTTTGTTCAATGCCACAGCCACAGTTCCTAGATCAATCTCTGGCACATAGTAGGCATTTAATACAATTTTGAATACATGAATCTTCTGCCATGTGCAGTCCTTGTTTAGCTATACAGGGTGGTGGGGTGAGGTTGTTCTGAAAGTTTGTCTTCTCCTTACACAGTGTTTTAACCACCTTCACCAGGTTTACAACTGCTATCTATGTCCTACTCTCAGAGGTATTGTAATTTCTTAGTCTTTCCAGGCTCCTGAAGTGAGACTGGAAAGACTTTTGGCTCTCAATACTCTATCATCTAATAGACTTATTCCAAACTTCCTAAGATATGCAAAATCAGTTACATCTTACATACTTTCTATCTTACAAAATTTTGTGGTCCACTCTTGTTTTCCTGTCTTTCTGCCTTACCAAGTTATAGCTCTGCCTAATGAGAAAAATTGCTGTATACTTTAATGCAAAGAAAATGGCAAATCCAAATATTCTGTGTTTTTGTTGTATGGATCTGAGATGATATATTCAGGAGGAAATGAGATTACTAGAGGGTTCAAATAGGTTGTGTGTGGGTGATATTGTAGAAGAGACAGAAACCTGGGTATGTGTCTGGACTAGATTATCTTTTTGGTCACTTTCAGCCATAGACGTCATGATTCAGTGATTCTGTGCAATGCTCTGAGCTGCTAAGATAAAAGGTGCTATGGATACAAAGAGCATTATTATTAGCTCCATTTTTTTGAAATGAAGTTATAATCTTTGTTCATTTTCAGTTTTATTATTCATTTGAGCTTAGTGAATTTTCTCACCAGTTCCCCTTTTGCCTTATCACAATATCTAACAACTTTAATCAGCCAATTTGTCTTGACAAAAATTACATGCATGGCTGTCTCTATTCTTAGCCCTGTTTTGTTTTGTAAATCTCCATTCAGCCATAGCCTACCTCTCATGTATACCCAACATGTATATTCAGTCTCGGTGTTTTGGTTTCACCAAAGGTCCCTTATCTGTTTTCCACAAACATAACCAGCTTTAATGCTTATTGTCTGAGAGCATTGTTTTTAATCACTCCATATTCATATGGAACTCATATGTAGCTCCATTATCAAGTTTCAAAATGAACCAGAATTACTTAATGGAATTTTTAAATAGATTGTTGGAAATAATTTTATTCCCTTGTGTTATTTAGTCCCATGCTCCTATTTTGTCAAGAAATGTATTCCCTTTTACCTAGCCCTGGCAGACTTGATTATTAGACAGGAAGTGAATTAATAAGATAAAAATCTAGTCAAGATTAGAATTTTACATGAAGCTCAGTGTTTTGTCTGCATTGGTGTTATCTAGAATATGGCCATATACTCAGTTTTAAGTTGGTTACATTGCTTTCTTGTTGGTGAACATTCAGCCTTATTGCCACAAGGTTCAAGTTATCTGGACTTCTGATGATCTATCTTAATGGATTTATATTATGCATTTCTTGTCTTGAATTGGTTTTTTAAAGTTTGTTTTGTGAGATGATGATGATAATTGCACAAGTTTCTAAACACCCTGGCCATGATCCCTTAGGGGGCTACACAGCAGTTGGGACCCTTTAGACCAGATGGAACAAATCTATTTTCATGAATTGCCTCTAAAAGCAGAAATGCAAGCTGGCCAGTGAATTCATCTCTATTCCTTGCAAAAGTCCCAGGCCAACCAAAGGAATCCTGAAAGTATAGATATTCCTTTTGAGGTTCTATTTAAAAAAAAAAAAATTTTTTTTTTTAAAATACAGAGAATAGGTTAGTGAGTACCATAGGGAAAGTTGGGGGGAGGCAAAATGGGTAAAGAGGGTCAACTGTAAGATGACTGATAGAAACTACTTTTGGGGGTGAGCACTATGTAGTGTAAGTAGAATTTAAAATATAATGTTGTACACATGAGACTTATATAATATTGAAAACCATTGGTGCTTCAATAAAAAGTTTTTAAAAAGTGAAACTGGTTTGGTTGAAAAGAATCAGTGTATAGTACTTACCCCTAAAATCTTTTATTTCATTTTGAAGTCAGAAGACTTGCCTTTTGTCAGCCTCCATGATATTTTCTCAAGACTTCCTCCCTGACTTCCTCCCTGTTGAGGTTCTATTCCTGAATCTACTTCTCATAGAGATTCTACTTAATATTATTGAACTTCTGTTTATGTGCATGAAAAACTAGATTTCTAATGCCTGTCTTTGTATTGTTAAATCAAATAAAATATAGTCAAAAGCTAAGATGAAATAATTTTAGAATTATCTACTATTTGGTATTTTTTCTCTGCTTCTTCCACTGGCATGAGTAATTTATATCTATCTATGTTTTAATATTGTAGACAGATACTTTATAGATAAGAGATTAGGAGAACTTAATTATAAGCTTTAATCTGGGAATGACTGTTTAATTACTCAGATATTCAGTTTTTCTATTTGCCCACAGAAGCAGCCAAATACAGGCATATTTAGCTCCAACAGTGGCTGTGTTTCTCTGAATTTGCATTTAGTCAATTGCTAGCAAATCAAATCATATGTCTAGTACATGGAAGTAGGATGTGGAGGTGGTGTGCTCTTTAAATAAAACTTTTTAAGAATTTAACAACTAACCCCCTAATATACCTACTTTTATACATTTGGGTTTTTTAATAATGGGTTTTGGTAAAAGTATTTAAAGTTTTATAAATGAAGTCATATTTCAAATGTACTACAAGAGCATTCTTTTAAAAACTGTTA
>SJYT01015543.1:0-12134 GCA_006410635.1 Cephalophus harveyi | reverse complement strand
AATCCTTCTATGGATATGTTTTCTGATTCATTTCATTTTTTATACTTTTGATAGATTTGAAATTTTATAAATCAGATTTAGTTTTTCTTAAAGTAGGACACAGCTGGATTACTCTTTATCCTACAGATGCATAACATAGGGTAATTAGTTACTATCCACAGCTTTCTGGTGAGATGAATAAAACATGGAGCTCTATATACTATCAGTCTCCTCTCTCACCTTTTCTTCTCACATGCAGGCAAGTTTTTTGTGGTTGAAAATTGGCAGGGAAATGTTGCAGGTTAATTTCCTCTGTCTCAAGATAGAGTGCTCTCTTTAAGATACATTTTTATTTTATGAGAAGAAGTAAAAATAATTTAAGTAGAAGTAAAAGAAAACAAGTACAATAAAAACTTGAAATCTGCAACTTTATTGCAAATAAAAGAACTAGCATAGGAACAAAAAACATCCTGAATTTTCTGTCAGGATTAAATTTCTTTTTAAGCCCAGAGTGCATTAGTGAGAACAAAGACATGCTTTTCACTCTCTTGTCTTGTATGTTTCTTTTCCGAGCATAAGGAACCTCTGTATCATGTCTAAACTGTTCTAGAGAAGATTCAAAATGTCCTCAGGCCCTGATGTCCTTCTTACCTCTCACTGAATCTCTTCATCACCCTCCCTCCCTGGTGTGCTGCACCCCTTCCTGCCACCCTGCCCCCACAGGTATCTCTGTTACTCTTTCTTACTTGGGCTTGTACCACATTTTCACTGAATTCTCTAAGTAGGTGATCTTCACTTTCTTCATTGTACAAATGAGGACACCACTGGTATCCCAAGCATTTTCTCACTGTTCTGATTTTAAAATAAGATGCTTGAAGGTTCTGAAAATATAGCAGTTGTGATGAAGATCTTCCTTTCTTGCAACTCTAGCCTTGTGTAGGCTTAAAGGCTCTTGAAAGAAATGTTCTCTACAGGCAAAAGGTTTTAACTTAAGAGCAAAGGTCAAAGAGTTGACCCTCTTAACTCTAGTTTCAGTTTCCTGCTTAGGCTTTAAGGCATATTTGAGGACTGAGAAATCTGGGTTCTGGGTCCTCATTTCTAGAAACTGACCATTATCTTTTTATATAATATTCTCATGCCTAAAAACCTTGCAGGCTTTGATCTGATGCTCCTTTCAGGGAACTATTTAGACCTTGCCCAGGTTTTGGGACCCTTACTATTTTGTAGGAAAGTAGATGCCCGCTAGATTTATATTGCCTACTTCCGGTAATTTATAGTGTCCTCAGTTTATATCAGCTGATGGAAATGCTTCTGGGTAAAGGCATCAGCTAGTAAGGCTACTGTCATTGAGAGCCACCGACCCCCAACCCTACTATCAAAGTAGACCATAAAGGGTAAGAAATTTCCCAATGGCATTGAGGTATCTTAGGGGATTTTTGAAGCAGAAATCTTAGGGATCCTGCTTAGGTACATGGATCAATATGGAACCATGGGTAAGTTGTTCTGCTTTCTGAACCTCTAGACTAAAAATGAAATAATTTTTTCACTAGGGAGGTAACTTATACTTGTTGATATTTTTCTTTGCTTGGATTGCTTTTTAAAACAGCTTTGAATTAATTGAGATATAATTCACATGCCTACAGTTCATCCATTTACAGTTTCAATTTAATGATTTTTAATAGCCACCAGTTCAGTTCAGTTCAGTCGCTCAGTCGTGTCCGACTCTTTGTGACCCCATGAATCGCAGCACGCCAGGCCTCCCTGTTCATCACTATTTCTCGGAGTTCACTCAGACTCACGTCCATCAAGTCCGTGATGCCATCCAGCCATCTCATCCTCGGTCGTCCCCTTCTCCTCCTGCCCCCAACCCCTCCCAGCATCAGAGTCTTTTCCAATGAGTCAACTCTGCATGAGGTGGCCAAAGTACTGGAGTTTCAGCTTTAGCATCATTCCTTCCAAAGAAATCCCAGGGTTGATCTCCTTCAGAATGGACTGGTTGGATCTCCTTGCAGTCCAAGGGACTCTCAAGAGTCTTCTCCAACATCACAGTTCAAAAGCATCAATTCTTCAGTGCTCAGCCTTCTTCACAGTCCAACTCGCACATCCATACATGACCACAGGAGAAAACCATAGCCTTGACTAGACGCCAGGGAAGCCCCCAAATACTGGAATAGGTAGCCTATCCTTTCTCCAGGAATCTTCCTGATCCAGGAATCGAACTGGAGTCTCCTGCATTGTAGGTGGATTCTTCACCAGCTGAGCTACCAGCTAAGCCCCATATATTCATAGGGTTGTGCAACCATCACCATAATCTAATTTTAGAACACTTTCATTCCCTCTTGAAACCCTATACACATTAGAATTAAATCCTCATTTCCCTCCTGTCTTCTTTCCCCTGCCCTAAGCAACCCTTGGGCTTCCCAGGGGATCAGTGGGTAAAGAACCTTCCTGAAGTGCAGGAGACACTGGAGATATGGGTTTGATTCCTGGATTGAGAAGATCCCTGAGAGGAGGGCATGACAACCCACTCCAGTATTCTTGCCTGGAGAATCCCATGGACAGAGGAGCCTGGTGGACTACGATCCATAGGTCACAAAGAGTTGGACACGGCTGAAGCGACTGAGCACAGCACAGCAAGCAACCCCTAATATAGTTTGTCTCTGTATATTTGATTATTCTGTATATTTTCTTGTAAATGGATTTGTACAAAATATGGCCTTTTGTGACTGGTTCCTTTTATATAGCATAATGTTTTCAAGTGTTAAAAATGTAGCATGTATCAGTACTTCATTCCTTTTATGGTTAAATAATGTTCCTTTGCATGGTTATATAACATTTTACCCATTCATCAGTTGATGGCAATTTAGGCTGCTTCTGCTTTTTGTATTGAGATATAAATCCTCTATCACATTTATGATTTGCAAAGGTCTTCTCCCACTCTGAATTGTCTTTTCATTTTTTTGGTGGTATCATTTGCAGCAAAAAGTTTTAATTTTGAGGTAGTCAATTTATATGTTTTTCTTTTGTTTTCTACTTTTGGTATAAAATCTAAAAAACAATAGCCTAACCAAGGTCGTGAGGATTTACACATTGTTTTCTTTTGAAAGCTTTATAGTTTTAGCTTTTGTATTAAGTCTGTTGTCCATTTGCCTGTCATTTCACAGTTGATCTAAAAACTGAATAATATCCTTGAAAACAGCCTTGGTCAAATCCTCGGTCAAATATCCTTGGTCAAAACAGCCCAGCTCCTACCTCCAAATAGCAGAAAAGTTGTCAAGTGTGTTCAGACTATTGTTTCAAGCAGTATCATGATTCCATATTTCCAACTATTTTTTTCTTTTTTTTTTTACTTATACCTCTACTATGAAGAGTAGGGAAAACCACTAGACTATTCAGGTATGACCTAAATCAAATCCCTTATGATTATCCAGTGGAAGTGGGAAATAGATTTAAGGGACTAGATCTGATAGACAGAGTGCCTGATGAACTATGGACATAGGTTCGTGATATCGTACAGGAGACAGGGATCAAGACCATCCCCATGGAAAAGAAATGCAAAAAAGCAAAATGGCTGTCTGGGGAGGCCTTACAAATACCTGTGAAAACAAGAGAAGCGAAAAGCAAAGGAGAAAAGGAAAGATATAAGCATCTGAATGCAGAGTTCCAAAGAATAGCAAGGAGAGATAAGAAAGCCTTCCTCAGTGATCAATGCAAAGAAATAGAGGAAAACAACAGAATGGGAAAGACTAGAGATCTCTTCAAGGAAATTAGAGATACCAAGGGAACATTTCATGCAAAGATGGGCTCAATAAAGGACAGAAATGGTATGGACCTAAAAGAAGCAGAAGATATTAAAGTTATGACCAACCTAGACAGCATATTAAAAAGCAGAGATATTACTTTGCCAACAAAGATCCATCTAGTCAAGGCTATGGTTTTTCCAATAGTCATGTATGGATGTGAGATTTGGACTATAAAGAAAGCTGAGCACCGAAGAATTGATGCTTTTGAACTGTGGTGTTGGAGAAGACTTTTGAAATTTTCTTGGACTACAAGGAGATCCAACCAGTCCATTTTAGAGGAGGTCATTCCTGATTGTTCCTTGGAAGGACTGATGCTGAAGCTGAAACTCCAATATTTTGGCCACCTAATGTGAAAGAGTGACTCATTTTAAAAGACCCCAATGCTGGGAAAGATTGAAGGTGGGAGGAGAAGGGCCGACAGAGGATGAGATGGTTGGATGGCATCACTGACTCAATGGACATGAGTTTGGGTAGATTCTGGGAGTTGGTGATGGACAGAGAGGCCTGGTGTGCTGCAGTCCATGGGGTCACAAAGAGTCGGACACGACTGAGCAACTGAACTGAACTGATGCTTATTTTTAATTCTAATTTTGTTCTCTAATTTTGCTGGCCAATTTAAGAAATAGTTTCCATGTTCAAGTCTGGAACTGATAACTAATGGACATTGAAATAGAGCATGTGCATGTGTGTGTGATAAGTCACTTCGGTTGTGTCAGACTCTTTGCAACCCCATGGATTGTAGCTTGCCAGGCTCCTCTGTCCATGGGATCTCCAGGCAAGAATACTGGAGTGTGTTGCTATGCCCTCCTCCAGGGGATCTTCCTGACACAGGGATCAAACCTGCGTCTCCAACATTGAGGGCAGATTCTTTACTGTTGAGCCAACAGGGAAGCCCGAAATAGAACATGCCTTGTTGCTATTGAAGTATTACATATTTCTATGATTTAATTTTTTGCTCTTTTTTCTATTTACTACCCTAGTCTTTTATTATCCTCTAAATCATTTTCAGTTTATTCTTTTCACATGAATGTAAATATACCATTTCCTAATCTCTTTAGTTTCTAATTTTATGATAATCTCCCGAATGATATTTTAAAATCCTTCATTCTTTGACAGGGATTAAAAAAAAAGATAATAATGTTGTCCTATTTAGTTGTTCTGTGGTGTTTACAGCTTTTAATATTTTGTGAACATTTACATTAAACAGTAAAAGATTTATGGTCGGCCTTTATGATGAATATCAACTGGGTTAAATTTACTAATCAGTCAATGATATGACCTCACTGGTGCCTCCAGATTTAGTGATCCCCCTACCCCCAACACATAAAACTGACTGTTAATCTGAACAAGGGAATGAAATAATTAACTATTGAGGACATTCAGCAATGGTCAGACTTTCTTTCCAGTATTAGCCTCATCTTGCAAAACCCTGACCTCTATGTTTCTTTATAAAGTTGATCACACAAATTATTAAGGGAGCCCTTGGCTTGTCCCCTCACCTCTAGGGAAGCAATTATCTCTATTGTATTTAGAGAAACTGTATCCCACATAGTGGTTGTCTTCCTACGCCCTAGGAAATAATCTGCCGGAGTTCAAAATACAATTACCATGCTTGACCACCTTCCTATATCCTGGAGCTGACCATTATTAATGGCATCCAATTATTCATAGCAATCAAGCATCTGACTTTGCTAAATATATTACAGCAGTGGATATTTGACAGTCAGTATGCTGGCTGGGTCTAATAGGAGGAGACAATGTCATATCCTGGTCGTCTTGAGCAAAAACAGCATGTCGCTTGCATATTTACCAGAATACTATGATAACTTGATTGCAAGATTTAGCATGTCATTATTTTAAAAGCGTATATTTACATTTACTGGCAGGAGCAGAAAAAAAAATCACTGATGCAGTTAAGATTTACTTATGGGAATCTCTGGCTTACCCAACATCGGTGCTCAATAACTGCATGACCTTTGATAAGTCATTAGGTAGTCTAAGTTTTAATTTCCTCAACTCTAAAATGAGGGCATTTTGCTTGCTTTCAAGGTTCGTTGTGAGGATTAAATGATGCAAAAACTAGGAAATGATCAGGTACATGGAAATTGCCCAATCATTGTCTGTTCCCTCTTCATGGAGTCAGCCTGAACCCCACCTCCAGCAGAGGTAAAAAGCATAGCACAAAGCCTTTTTATTCTTCACCAAAGTGCAGGATAGGTTTTGACTCTCACATGAATGCTGCTTTTTCATTCTGTTTTTCCCACAAGCGCACAAGTCAAAGGTTTTCCTTTGTTGTGCAGTGGTATTAAAGTGTGATATTTGTTTGTGGTGAAGGAGCCTACACATAAAAACTGACATAAATTTCCAGGTGGTTGGCTTTTGACCCTTCCGTTTCCTTGACTGTATTTTCCCTTTGAGTTGGCATGATGTATAACAGTTCTGATCCAGCTGCAGGAAGGAGCAAATTGTTTACTAATGGAAGTATATAAATTCCCTCATGTCGCTAGGAGGGGGATTTTCACAAGGAACTAAATTTATGTAAATTTTGAGCTACATGATTTAAAGGGGATGGAGAAATTCACACGGTTTACATTCACCAGATGGTCACTCAGTTCAGTTCAGTCGCCCAGTTGTGTCTGACTGTGACTCCATGGACTGTAGCACTCCAGGCTTCCCTGTCCATCACCAACTCCTGGCATGTCTAATTCAAAGCGGCCAGAGAATTCCTTCATTATACCCTACTTCCTTGTCTCCATTTAAGATGCTCCAGTATGATTTACATCCCAATTAGAAAATATTCTCTACTTCTGTAAGGTTGCTGCAGTAAAGGTTAAAAAAAAAATCTGTTAGAATTTCTTATACACACTGCTTCTCAGTGGTGGATATCCAGTGAGTTTAATTTGCCATGAACACTATGAACATCAAGTAAAACTTACGAAGAAAGATAGGAACATAATTTTAGAGACAGTGGGTAACAGTGTGAGATTAGCCGAAAATGTAGTTGGGAATGGGCTTCCCTGGTGGCTCAGATGGTAAAGAATCTGAGTTGGGAATTGTGAAATAGCTTCTATTTTTGTGCTCCAGGTGGGCCATATGCTGTGTAAGCAGGTAAGGGGAAACACAAGATTGAGTGTGGCTCAGGACTCTGGTATATTCAGCCTGTGAGATTGGGCAGTTCAGAAAGTGGCCCTGTCTGCTGTGTAGGCAATAAAATGCCATGTTAAGGGAATAGTCTTAAATCCTGACACACTGAATTTCAAATGCTTGTTTTCCCACTATATTTATTAAAGTTTTTAAATTTGAGAAAGGTTAGTAACTGTTAGGAATTAAGAAAATCATAAATGTACTAGTATCCAGATGCTAAATGTGGTGGGTTAAATAGTAACCCCCAAAATATATGTCATGTTCTGATTCTTTGGTAACTTTGACTGGGACCTGATTTTCAAAAGGGATCTTTGTAGATGTAATTAGATTAAGGATCTTAAAATGAGACCAACCTAGGTTAATCTGATGGGTCCTAAATCCAAAGACAATATCCTAGTATGAGACAAAACATAAAAGACAAACACACTGAAGAAGAGGCAATGAAGACAGAAGCAGAGTTTGAAGTGATGTGTCCACAAGCTAAGGAATGTCAACAGCTACAAGAAACTGGAAGAGACAAGAAAATAATTTCTATTAGAAGATCTGAAAGGAGTGAGGATCTGTTGACATTTTGATTTTTGATTTCCGGCCTCCAGAACTATGAGAGAATACATTTCTCTTATGTTTAAGCCATCGTTTTGTGATGATTTATTGCAGAGGCCATAGGAGGAAAAGAAATAAGCATAGTGTCTGGTAAATTGTCAACGTGCCATAAGTTGTAACCTTTATTTTCAAATAAATGAGAACTTTTTCTGTGAAAAAGGAAGTGTGCTTTCAAAAAATCCTTTCTTTACTCTTTTCTTTCCTGGTCCTTGTAGCCTTAACTTACCTTGCTTATTCATTCATTCAATCATTTGGATTTTATTAGGCAACTTCCATGTGTTAGGAAACAGTGCTAAATGTACTAAATACATTTTAAAATATTGAGATAACAGACTGGCTCCAAATTGGGAAAGGAATACGTCAAGGCTGTATATTGTTACCCTGCTTATTTAACTTATATGCAGAGTACACCATGTGAAATGCCAGGCTGGATGAAGCACAAGCTGGAATCAAGATTGCTGGGAGAAATGTCAATAACCTCAGATATGCAGATGACTCCACACTTATGGCAGAAAGCGAAGAAGAACTAAAGAGCCTCTTGATGAAATTGAAAGAGGAGAGTGAAAAAGCTGGCTTAAAACTCAACATTCAGAAAATGAAGATCATGGCATCTTGTCCCATCACTTCATGGGAAATAGATGGGGAAACAATGGAAACAGTGATAGACTTTATTTTTGGGGGGCTCCAAAATCACTGCAGATGGTGACTGTAGCCATGAAATTAAAAGACGCTTGCTCCTTGGAAGAAAAGTTATGACCAACCTAGACAGCATATTAAAAAGCAGAGACATTACTTTGTCAACAAAAGTCCATCTAGTCAAAGCTATGGTTTTTCCAGTGGTCATGTATGTATGTGAGAGTTGGACCATAAAAAAAGCTGAGTACAGAAGAATGGATGCTTTTGAACTGTGGTGTTGGAGAAGACTCTTGAGAGTCCCTTGGACTGCAAGGAGGTCAAACCCGTCCATCCTAAAGGAAATCAGTCTTGAATGTTCATTGGAAGGACTGATGCTAAAGCTGAAACTCCAATACTTTGGCCAACTGATGCAAAGAACTGACTCGTTTGAAAAGATCCTGATGCTGGGAAAGATTTAGGGCAGGAGGAGGGTATGACAGAGGATGAGGTGGTTGGATGGCATCACTGACTCAATAGACATGAGTTTGAGCAAGCTCCGGGAGTTGGTGATGGGCAGGGAGGCCTGGCATGTTGCAGTTCATGAGGTCACGAAGAGTCGGACATGACTGAGCAATTGAACTGAAGTAAACATTAGTTTATAATATTATGTAAGTTTCATATGTACAACATTTTAATTCAATTTCTGAATACACTACTGCATGATCACCACCGAAACTCTAGTTTTTATTCATCACCATATAGTTGACCCCCTTTACCCATTTCACCCTCCTTCAGTCCTCTTTGCTTCTGGTAACCACCAGTCTCTTTTCTATATCTATACGTTTGTTTTGCTTTTTTGTTTTTCATTTTTTAATATTCCACATATGAGTGAGTAAGATCATAGGATATTTGTCTTTCATCCATTTCTTCTAGATTGTCCAGTTTGTTGGCATATAGCTTTTCATAATATTCTCTTGTAACCCATTGTATTTCTGTGGTATCTGTTGTTATTTCTCTTTTTGTTTCTGATTTTATTTATGTCAGCATTCTTTTTTTTTTCTTAACAAGTCCAGCCAATTTTGCCATATCTTTGCAAAGAATCAACTTTTAGTTTTATTGATCTGTTCTATTGTCTTTTTAGTTTTATTTTCATTTATCATCACTCCGATTTTTATTATTTCCTTCCTTCTATTGACTTTGGGCTTTATTCTTCTTTTTCTTGTTCTTTTAAGTATAAGGTTAGATTGTTTGAGATGTTAGTAGTTTCTTGAAGTAGGCCTGTATTTCTGTCAAGTTTTCTTTTTTGTACCACTTTTGCTGTATCCAGTAGATTTTGGTATGTTATATTTCATTTTCATTTGTCTTCAGGTATTTTTGATTTCTCCTTTGATTTCTTTGTTGATACAATAGTCATTGAGCAGCATGTTGTTTAGTCTCTACTTGCTTGTTCAGTCTCTATTTACTTTTTTTTGATTTTCCCTCTTTCTTCTTGAAGTTGATTTCTAGTTTCATATTGTGCTTAGAGAAGATCTGATATCAATCTTATAAAATTTATTGAGACTTGTTTTGTGTTCTCACATATAGCCTTTAAAATGTATTTTTAATTGAAGGATAATTGCTTTACAATATTGCATTGGTTTCTGCCATACAGCAACATGAATCAGCCATAGGTATACATATGTTTTAATCATTGAGAATGCTCTGTGTGGACTTCAGAAGAACATGTATTTTACTTCATTGGGGTGAAATGTTTTATATAAATCTGTTAAGGCCATCTGATCTAATGTTTCATTTAAGGCCTATGTTTCCTGTTGACTTTCTGTTTGGATGATCTATTTGATGATGTAAGTGGAGTGTTGAAGTTCCTTGTCATTATTGATTTATCATATTCTCCTTTTAGGTCTATTAGTAATTGCTATATATGTCTTTGTGTTTCTACAGTTGGTACATATGTATTAATATTTAGTTTGTCTTTTTGATCAGTTGTTCTCTTTTCATTATATAATGCCCATCTTTGTCTCTTGCTGTCTTTTTAAGATTGAAGTTTACTTTGCCTGACATAAGATGACTAGCTCTGCATTCTTTTGGCTTCCATTTGCTTGGAATATCATCTTGCATCCCTTCATTTTGAACCCATGTTTTTCTTTAGAGATGAGGTATATCTCCTGTAGGCAGCATATACTTGAGTCTTATTTTTTAATCCATCTAGCCACTGTCTTTTGATTGGTGAATTCAGTTATTTACATTTACAGTGATTATTGATAGATGAGGCCTTAGTATTGCCACTTTATCTTTTGTTTTCTGGTTGCTCTATAGCTCCATTATTTGTTCCTTGTTCCTATCTGCCATTTTAGTTTGGTAGTATTCTGTAATGCTTTACTCAGTTCCTTTTTTTAAAAAAGTGCTTTATGTCATTGTTCTAGATTTGTTTTTGTTATTACCATGAGGTTTTCAGAAAACATCTCATAGATAATATAGTCCTTTTTCTGCTGATAGCATCTTATCTTTATTTGCCTATATGAATTTTATTTTTTCCTTTTCCCCTTTGATGTTTGTACTGCCTCAAATTATCCCTTTTTATGTTGTGAGTTTGTTACCAAGTTGAAGTTTAGCTATAGTTATTTTTGCTGCTTTTTCCTCTCTTTAACCTTTATGCTATAATCAGTGTTCAACAACGTTCTGATATAGAGCTGAGATTTTCTGATTCTGTCTGTTTATCACCTTACCCAAAGTTTTGTGCACTTTTTCCTTTTGGTTTCAAGGAGAAGAGCTCCTTTCAACATTTTTTGCTTTAAGGCAGGTCTAGTGGTAATGACACCCCACTCCAGTACTCTTGCCTGGAGAATCCGTGGACAGAGGAGCCTGGTAGGCTGCAGTCTATGGGGTTGCTAAGAGTCAGACACGACTGAGCGACTGCACTTTCACTTTTCTCTTTCATGCATTGGAGAAGGAAATGGCAGCCCACTCCAGTATTCTTGCCTGGAGAATCCCAGGGATGGCAGAGCCTGGTGGGCTGCCGTCCATGGGGTCACACAGAGTCGGACACGACTGAAGCGACTTAGCAGCAGCAGCAGCAGTGGTAATGAACTCCCTCAGCTTTTTTTTTTTTTTTTTTTTTTTGCCTGAGAGAGACTTTATTTCTCCTTCATGTCTAAAGGATGACATTGTTGGATAGAATATTCTTGGATGATCATTTTTAGTCTTTCCGTATTTTGGTATGTTATTCAGCTCTCTACTGGGCTGCAATGTTTCTGCTGAGAAACCTGCTGACAGCCTAATGAGGTTTTTGTTGCAGGTTGTCATCTTTTTTTCCCTTTAAAATTCTTTATCATTGACTTTTGACAGTTTTAATATATGTTTTGAAGAAAGTCTTTTTGCATTGTGATAATTAGGTACTGTCTTAGCTTTGTGGACTTGTGTATACAATTCCTTCTTTAGGTTTGGGAAGTTCTCAGCTATTGTATTTTTAAATAAACTCTCTGCTCACTTATCCCTTTCTTTTACTTTTGGGATCCTCATTATCCTTATGTTGCTTTTCCTGATGGAGTTGAAAAATTCTTGTAGTTTTCTTCATTAAATAAAAAAGATACTCTTTCCTCTCTTATCTGAATCATGTCTATATTTCTGTCTTCAAGCCCGCTGATTTTCTCTTCCATATGGACTTCAGTTCAGTTCAGTTCAGTTCAGTTGCTCAGTTGTGTCTGACTCTTTGCAGCCCCATGAATCGCAGCATGCCAGGCCTCCCTGTCCATCACCAACTCCCAGAGTTCACTCAGACTCGCATCCATCGAGTCAGTGATGCCATCCAGCCATCTCATCCTCAGTCGTCCCCTTCTCCTCCTGCCCCCAATCCCTTCCAGCATCAGAGTCTTTTCCAATGAGTCAACTCTTCGCATGAGGTGGCCAAAGTACTGGAGTTTCAGCTTTAGCATCATTCCTTCCAAAGAAATCCCAGGGCTGATCTCCTTCAGAATGGACTGGTTGGATCTC
>SJYT01015536.1:0-14482 GCA_006410635.1 Cephalophus harveyi | reverse complement strand
AAGAGTCGGACACGACTGAGCGACTGAACTGAACTGAACTGAACTGAAGGATGTAATTAAGGTTAAGTTCAGTTCAGCCATTCAGTCATGTCCAACTCTTTGCAACCCCATGGACTGCAGCATGCCAGTCTTCCCTGTCCATCACCAATTCCCAGAGCTTGCTCAAACTCATGTCCATCAAGTCAGTGATGTCATCCAGCCATCTCATTCTCTGTCATCCCCCTCTCCTCCTGCCTTCAATCTTCCAAGTATCAGGGTCTTTTCTAATGAATCGGTTCTTCCCATCAGGTGGCCAAAGTATTGGAGCTTCAGCTTTAGCATCAGTCCATCCAATGAATATTCAGGACTGATTTCCTTTAGGATGGATTGGTTTGAACTCTTTGCAATCCAAGGGATTCTCAAACGTCTTCTCCAACACCACAGTTCAAAAGCACCAGTTCTTCAGCATTCAGCCTTCTTTATGGTCCAATACTCACATCCATACATGACTACTGGAAAAACCATAGCTTTAACTAGACAGACCTTTGTCAGCAAAGTAATATCTCTGCTTTTTAATTTACTGTCTAGGTTGGTCATAGCTTTTCTTCCAAGGAGCAAGCATCTTTTAATTTCATGGCTGCAGTCACCATCTGCAGCGATGTTTGGATCCCAAGAAAATAAAGTCTGTCACTGTTTCTATTGTTTCCCTATCTGTTTGCCATGAAGTGATGGGACCGGATGCATGTCCCTTGTTGTAATTAAGGTTACATAAGACTATAAGGGTGAGGCCCTGATCCTATAGGATCAGTGTCCTTACAAGAAGAGACACTAGAGAGATGCTACTCTCCTTCCCTCTCTAACTCTCTCTGCACACACACCAAGAAAAAGCTATGTGAGAACACTGCAAGAAGGCAGCCAGAAAAACTCTCACCAGAAACCAAATGAGCTAGAACCCTGATCATGGACTTCCAGCCTCTAGAACCATAAGAAAATTAATTTCTGTTGATTAAGCCACCCAGTCTACAGTAAGCTCAAGATGACTGTTATATATATGATGCCTGTCTTCTCTTTTTACCTGACTCTTCACTGTTTACCTGGAACCCTGTCTCTCATTCCTGGTCACCATAAACTCGGCTGGGCTGCATCTCCCATCATCCATCTACCAGTCATGAAAACTTATATATGTCATGAAAACTTACAGTCATGAAAAATATATTTCACAAGCTGAATGAAATTAAGAAGGATAGTAACTCAGCACAGTAATCTGGGGTCTACCCACAAACCATACTCACAAACTTAAAATCACCCTTGTTTATTATTTTTCTAGAGTCCTTCTATAACTTTGTAAAAAGCAATATGACCTTTTTTTTCATATAGTATTCAGTTTTATAAGTGATGTTTCTGTAAAGCTAGCAAAATTGACATGTATGATACCATGGCTTGATTTCATGGGATGGTGTGTTACTCCTGTCCTATTTTCTTTTCATGTTTTCCTGTGTTTTTTTTTTTCTTCTCATTTTTAATATGATCCACCACCCAGTCCCACTCCACCATTCTCAAGATTTTCCCTCCTAACAAAGTCAGCAAATGATCTCAGCATTGCCTGTATCTTTGATATCATTCAACTTAATCTGTGAAAACTGTTTTCTTCTCATAAGACATACTCCAGACAGCCTGTAAGCTTCATGAACTGCAATCTCTTCTAAGGGAAGTATACATGTTTAGAGCATAGCAAGGCTAGTAGTATTCAACTAATAGTTTTTGTGTCAAGAAAATAAAATCATTAAGATAACAAGTTTCCACTACAGCTCACATGCTTCAAACTTTCTTTGAAAATTCTCCTTAGGGCTTCCCTGTGGGCTCAGCGGTAAAGAATCTGACTCCAACGTAGGAAATATGGGTTTGATCCCTGATCCGGGAAGATCCCACATGCCTCAAGGCAATTAAGCCCAAGTGCCACAACTACTGAACCTGTGCTCTAGAGCCACGGAACTGCAATTACTGAAGCCTGTGCACACTATAGCCTGTGCTCTGCAACAAGAGAAGCCACCACAATGAGAAGTCTGTGCATTGCAACTAGAGAATAGCCCCCACTTACAACTAGAGAAAACTCCAAGCAGCAATCAAGACCAAGAAAAGCCAAAACTAAATAAAGAAAAAAAAATTTTTTTTAATTATAAGTTAAAATATTTTGTATTTGTACTGAATGAAAATTTGTATTACTGGAATATTTGAGAAAAATACACTTAGACATTTTTTCTTCCTTAGGTGAGGAAGCAAAGAAATAACATTTACATTTTCAAAATTGTATTTGGTCATTTTTACAAAAGCGGTGGAACTTTGTTGATTTCTGTGTGGATAGACTTCAGTGTGAGATAATTTTAATGAAAAACAGGAAAAATAATAAGCTGAAGTTAAGTGTTATTTGGAAATATTTTATGAGCAACTAAGAAAAATTCCTACATCTCTCTCAGATACACTTGTCAAGATTAACCTCCTAGGCATTTAGACATTGAATAAAGTTAATTGACTCAAGATGTAATAGTGACTAACTAGAGAATGAGCATTTCCACTTAGCTGCCAAGCATGGATATTAAGTGTTCCTCTGTACAGGGTACTGGGCTTCCCAGGTGGTGCCAATGGTAAAGAACTCGCCTGCCAATGCAGGAGACATAAGAGATGCAAGTTTGATCCCTGGGTCAGGTGGACATGGCAAGCAGTTCCGGCATTCTTGCCTGGAGAATCCCATGGACAGTGGAACCTGGTGGGCTACAGTCAATAGGGTCACAAAGAGACATGACTGAAGTGACTTAGCATACAGGGGTACTAAAAACGACTATTGTTCAGGAGAGTGAGCACAGATCCCACTTCTTTAAGAATTAAAGTACTTAGTGTTTTCTAGAAATGCCTTGAAAGAACTTATCAGGCCTGACATGCATGGTGTTCCAAGGACAGCCACATACAGATCTTGCTAGTTTACTATCTCACAGTTCTATCACAGAACCTACTTTCCAGCAAAACTAAAC
Organism: Cephalophus harveyi; assembly: GCA_006410635.1. NCBI lineage: Eukaryota > Metazoa > Chordata > Mammalia > Artiodactyla > Bovidae > Cephalophus > Cephalophus harveyi. Next base: position 11,477 of record SJYT01015536.1, on the reverse strand, counting down.
CTCTCCTTGACCACACTACCTAATGTCTTCCACCCAACTTATGCCTTATATTATCCTGCTTCCTTCATAATACTTAACACTGTCTGCAGTTACCTAGTTTATTTACGATCTGACCCTTGTCTCTCAGAATGGAAGTTACATGAGAACAAGAATTTTTCCTTGTTTAGCACTGAGTGTCCAGGGACTAGGACCGTGTGTGTCACACGTTATGTACTCTATAAATATTTATAGAATGAATGAATGAAATACTTCTTATAAACATCTGAACTTCATTGCCTCTGTGTCTTAGCATGTAAAACCCTCCATCAGGAATATCTGTACTTTCCTTCCACTATACATCTTCATGGTCCAATTAAAGTTTTACAGCTCTCAGGCCTGTGTGGGAGGTGACAGTGTGCAAGCTTCAGCTCTCTGCAAAGAGTGGAAGATATTTAAGGAATCATCAATTGATGTGTTCTTTTCACATGCACAGACCCACCAGCACACATGCACACACACGCACACACAACTAGCACAGCATCACTTAGGAAGCATTTATTACATTAATTAATGAGACTAACGTAACATTCAAGCTCTAAATGTGATTTTATCTTAGCTAGAAATAGAACAAGAAAAGTGAACCCATCATTTGGTTAGTGCTGTGGCATGGCAAGAAAAGTATATCAATTATATATGTTTGATCCACACAGAAACAGCAAGGCTGGCGAAATTCTGACATTAATTCAGATAATCAGTTAATAAACCTTTGCTCAGTTGTCCCCTGCCCAGGTTGTGGGACATATCCAGGATTCCCCATGGCATTGCATGTGAGTTTGGAAAGAATTAAAAAACAGAATCTTCTCAAATCTACATAAATTTTCAGGGGTCTACTGACATGGCTTTATGTCAGGCTGACCTCTGTTTTGCCCTGCTTAGAGAATCCAGCTTGAACGGGTCAGTCGTGATTTATGAAGGCAGAAAGAGAAACACATGTGTTCATCTCTTGGACTGAAGGATCTTACCAGGTCAGCCATGCTAGTCCCACTCATTTTTCCAACCACCATATTCTCTTTTCTCATTCCCCTTTCTTCACACACAGTCTAACAGCCTATTCAATAATACGTTTTTTCAACTACACTCAAAGAACTATCAGGACTTATAATGACAGTGAGTACTCTGACTATGAGAAAGTCAATGTTTAATCTCATCTTTTTCTCTTACCTCTATGCTCATTCTTTGCCTTATAACACAGAAATATGTCCTTTTTATTTATTTGCTGTGTAAAAACTCTGGCTGGGTATAGAGGTAAATGTAATCTGCAGATGATAACATAGTATATTTTGGCTTTTGATGTGTGTGTTACAAATTGCCAATGATTCCCAAGATTCATTTTGTGATATCCCAGTTGTAATATCCCAAAAGGTATTATAAAACTCTCAAAACTAAATTAATTTGGATTTACCATTAAATTTCTGAAGTAAATATGGAACAATAGCATTTCTTGACACAAAACATAACAAAATTGTTCTATCTCCAAACAGATTAAGAACTATTTATTGTTCTCAGAGACAGTCAGTTCATTTCATGAATATTGGTTACGGAACACAAAGTTTAGATGTGTTCTGATGATAATAACTGAATTCATGTTTGTTGCATTCAAAGTCTTTTTTATGTCAAAATATTTACTCATCTTTAAGACTCTGGAATTAGAAACCTGATGTGTGTGGGAAGGCTACATGGACAATGATTAGGAGTTGCACCAAGTTATTCCCAGGCTTTAAGCTGGCTTTCTAACATTAAAAAACAGTACAAGAGTTACCTTGTAGTCAAGATAGAGAGATATATATTTATTGAAACCAATCCATTTTACTCATGTTGGTGAGAGTGAGACATGACTATGGCTTACTCACAAGACTGCCTTTAAACATGGTTGAAAACATCCTATACAAATTGGGACATGAGTTAGAAACAAGAGGAGATAGGGAAAGGTTATTTGCACAGCCTTAGTCCCAAATGCACATGCATAGAGTTGGGAAGTATTTTGCTTGGTACCAGTACACTCAACCCAAATTACACTTGCTATTGTTGTTATTCAGTTGCTAAGTCATGTCTGACTCTTTGTGACCCCACGAACTTTAGGCATTCCAGGCTCCTGTCCGTCACTATGTCCTGGAGTTTGCTCACATTCACATCAATTGAGTCAGTGATGCTATCTAACCATCTCATCATCAGTCACCCCTTTCTCCTCCTGCCCTCAGTCCTTCCCAGCATCAGCGTCTTTTCCAATGAATCAGCTTTTCACATCAGGTGGCCAAAGTACTGGAGCTTTAGCATCAGTCTTTTCAATGAATATTCAGGGTTGATTTCCTTTAAGATCTCCTTGCTGTCCAAGGGAATCTCAAGAGTCTTCTCCAGCACCAAGTTTCAAAGCATCAATTCTTTGGCACTCAAGCCTTCTTTATGGTCCAACTCTCACATCCATCCATACATGACTACTGGAAAAACCATAGCTTTGACTATACGGACCTTTGTTAGCAAAGTGATATCTCTGCTTTTTAATATTCTGTCGGGTTTGTCATAGCTTTTCTTCCAAGGAGCAAACATCTTTTAATTTCATGGCTGCAGTCACCATTTGCAGAGATTTTGGAGCCCAAGAAAAAAAAATCTGTCATGCTTCCATTTTTACCCTTCTATTTGCCATGAAGTGATGTGACCGGATGCCATGATGTGATGGGATCGGATGCCATGATCTTAGTTTTTTAATGCTGAGTTTTAGGCCAGCTTTTTCAGTCTCCTCTTTAACCCTCATCAAGAGGCTCTTTAGTTCCTCTTCACTTTCTGTCATTAGAGTGCTATCATCTGCATATCTGAGACTGTTGATTAATGATATTTAGAACTTATTACTTAGTATTTATTCAGTGCTTAGCATGTGCCAGAAATTGTTAAAGTCATTTAACATGTTAATCCTTTAAGTCTCCCAGCAGATAGTAGGGGCTAGGCTACTTTTATTGCTTTCAACATTTTATAAATAAAGAAACAGACACAAAAAGAATAAGTAACTTGCCCCTATACATGAGAGGTTGCATTTTTGCTAACAGCCTCATAGATGCAGGAGACTAATCTAGACCAAACTAATGTTAGCAAGAAGAGTACAATACCTGCATCATCACTGAAGGAAGACATTCCACAATTGCCAAAATAAGAAGCCACATAAAACCATGCAGAAAAAAAACCACGCATTTGTTGTGGACAAATCAAATTACTAAGAAACTCAGTAAATACTATAATGATTAATTTTCCTCAGTTATATTTAAGGGGGAGTTAGATACACCCTTCTCAGTATGTCAGCTGCAAACAAGTATGCTAGAAAGAAAATGAACAAATGTCAAGTATTACCATTAGGTATCACTGAACAAATGTCACAGTGAAGGCAACAGAGGTCTTTTGAAGTATCTTCATTACTCCTTCAAAGCCATTTATTTCTTAAGAATAAAGTCCTACCACAAGTCCACCACAAAACCTCCATCAGTCAATGTGAGAGGCTATAAGGAAGAGTAAAACTCTGTTACTAGTTAATTACATTCTTTGTTTTTGTACTGTGTCAAGTAAAATGAATGAAGTGAAATGCTTGCCTGATGAGATACAGATTTGATATTGTGGTCAGTGAAAAGATCATATAAAAGGCACCATTTCTAATCTATTCAATTACTTAGCAGATCACTTGGACAATTACATAGCCTTAATTAAAATTCTGCCACCTAAGAACTACAAATATATCATTAATATTGATTCATTTTTATTAAAAAAACACAAAAGTAAAAATTGAAGTAAACCTGCAAATGAGAAAATAAATGATATAAGCATATTTATTCATCTAGAAGCAATATTATGACACCTGGAGATACAGAGAACATTTAATAATAATTTCAAATAACTTCCTTGCCCATGGCCCATGAGTTGCTAGTAAAAATTATGTTTCAAAAATTTTTCATCAAAATACAAATGGATAAAGATGTGTGTGTGTATGTGTGTGTGTGTGTGTGTATATATATATATATATAATTGTTTAGTTGCTAAGTCATATCCAACTCTTTTGCAACCACATGGACTATAGCCATGTATATACACATATATGTGTGTGTGTGTGTGTGTGTGTGTGTGTGTGTGTACGTATGTGCTCAGTTCCCCAGTTATATCCAACTGTTTGTGATCCCATGGATCACTGCCAAGCTCCTCTGTCCATGGAATTTTCCAGGCAAGAATATTGGAGTGGGTTGTCTGTCCTACATATTATATTGTCACTGTTCAGCCACTCAGTCATGTCCGACACTTTGTGACACCATGGACTGCAGTACACCAGACTTCCCTGTCCTTCACCATCTCCTGGAATTTGCTCAAACTCATATTTGAGACAGTGATGCCATTCAACTATCTTGTCCTCTGTTGTCCCCTTCTACTCCTATCTTCAATCATTTCAGCATCAGGACATTTCCTAATGAGTTGGCGCTTCTCATCATGTGGCCAAAGTATTGGAGTTTCAGCTTCAGCATCAGTCTTTCCAATGAATATTCAGGACTGATATCCTTTAGGATTGACTGGTTTGATCTTCTTGCAATCCAAGGGACTCTCAAGAGTGTTCTCCAACACCACAGTTCAAAAGTGTCAATTTTTCCACTTTCAGCCTTCTTTATGGTCCAACTGTCACATCCATGCATGACTACTGGAAAAACAATAGCTTTCACTATATGGATGTTTGTCGGCAAAGTAATATCTCTGCTTTTTAATACGCTGTCTAGGATTGTTATAGCTTTTCTTCCAAGGAGCAAGTGTCTTTTAATTTCATGGCTGCAGTCACCATCTGCAGTGATTTTAGAGCCCAAGAAAATAAAGTCTCTCACTGTTTCCACTGTTTTCCCATCTATTTGCGATGAAGTGATGGGACCAGATGCCATGATCTTAGTTTTTTGAATGTTGAGTTTCAAGGTAACTATTTCACTCTCCTCTTTCATTTTTATCAAGAGGCTTTTTAGTCCCTCTTCACTTTCTTCCATAAGGGTGGTGTCATCTGCATATCTGAGGCTATTGATATTTCTCCCAGCAATCTTGATTCCAGCTTGTGCTTCATCCAGCCTGGTGTTTCACATGATGAACTCTGCATATAAGTTAAATAAGCAGAGTGACAATATACAGACTTGATGTTCTCCTTTCCGATTTTGTACCAGTCCAATATTCCATATCCACTTCTAACTGTTGTTTTTTGACCAGCATACAGATTTCGCAGGAGGCAGGACAGGTGGTCTGGTATTCCCATCTCTTTAAGAATGTTCCACAGTTTGTTGTGATCCACAGTCAAAGGCTTTAGCATAGTCAATGAAGCAGAAGTAGATGTTTTTTCTGGAACTCTCTTGCTTTTTCAACAATCCAATGAATGTTGGCAATTTGATCTCTAGTTCCTCTGCCTTTCCTAAATCCAGCTTGAACATGTGGAATTTCTCGGTTCACATACTGTTGAAGTCTAGCCTGGAGAATTTTGAGCATTACTTTGCTAGAGTGTGAAATGACTGCAATAGTGTGGTGTTTGAACATTCTTTGGCATTGCCTTTCTTTGGGATTGGAATGAAAATTGACCTTTTCCAGTCCTGTGGCCAGTGCTGAGTTTTTCAAATTTGCTGGTGTATTCAGTGCAGCACTTTAACAGCATCATCTTTTAGGATTTGAAACAGCTCACCTGGAATTCCATCACCTCTGCTAGCTTTGTTCATAGTGATGCTTCCTAAGACCCACTTGACTTTGCATTCCAGGATATCTGGCTCTAGGTGAGTGATCACACCATAGTGTTAATCTGGGTCATTAAGATCTTTTTTGTATAGTTCTTCTGTGTATTCTTGCCACCTCTTTTTAATATCTTCTGCTTTCATTAGGCTTATTTGCTTCTATCCTTTATTGTGCCCATTTTTGCATGAAATGTTCCCTTGGTCTCTAATTTTCTGGAAGAGATCTCTAGTCTTTCCCATTCTATTGTTTCCCTCTTTTTCTTTACATTGATCACTGAGGAAGGCTTTCTTCTCTCTCCTTGCTACTCTTTGGAACTCTGCATTCAGATGCTTATATCTTTCCTTTTCTCCTTTGCCTTTCACTTCTCTTCTTTTCTCAGGTATTTGTAAGGCTTCCTCATGCAGCCATTTTGCCTTTGTGCATTTTTTTTTCTTGGGGATGGTTTTGATCACATCCTCCTGCACAATGTTACAAACCTCCATCCATAGTCCTTCAGGCACTCTGTCTATCAGATCTAATCTCTTGAATCTATTTGTCACTTCCACTGTATAATCATAAGGGATTTGATTTAGGTCATACCTTAATGGTCTAGTGGTTTTCCCTACTTTCTTCAATTTATGTCTGAATTTGGCAATAAGGAATTCATGATCTGAGCCACAGTCAGCTCCTGGTCTTGCTTTTGCTGACTGTACAGAGCTTCTTTATCTTTGGCTGCAAAGAATATAATCAATCTGATTTTGGTATTGACCATTTGGTTATGCCCATGTGTATAGTTGTCTCTTGTGTTTTTGGAAGAGGATGTTTGCTATGACCACTTCATTCTGTTAGCAAAACTCTGTTAGCCTTTGCCCTGCTTCATTTTCTATTCCAAGGCCACACTAGCCTGTTACTCCTGGGATCTCTTGGCTTCCTACTTTTGCATTCCACTCCCCTATGATGAAAATGACATCTGTTTTTGCATATATATATATATATGCATATTTACAATGGAATATTACTCAGCTTTAAAAAAGAATGAAATAATACCATTTGCAGGAACATGAATAGACCTAGAGGTTACCATACTAAGCAACATAAGAATGATAAAGACAAATATATGATATCATTTATGTGTGGAATCTAAAATATAACACAAATGAACATATCTACAAAACAGAGATTGACTCACAGATATAGAGAACAGACTTGTGGTTGCCAAGGTGGATGAGAGGTGAATGAGGGAAGGATTGGAAGTTTGTGATTAGCAGATGCAAACTATTATATTTATAATAATAAAGGACTAGGTCCTGTTGTATCGGAGAAGGCAATGGGACCCCATTCCAGTACTCTTGCCTGGAAAATCCCATGGATAGAGGAGCCTGGTGGGCTACAGTCCATGGGGTTGCTAAGAGTCAGATACGACTGAGCGACTTCACTTTCACTTTTCACTTTCATGCACTGGAGAAGGAAATGGCAACCCACTCCAGTGTTCTTGCCTGGAGAATCCCAAGGACGGCAGAGCCTGGTTGGCTGCCGTCTGTGGGGTTGCACAGAGTCGGACATGACTGAAGCGACTTAGTAGCAGCAGCAGGTCCTGCTGTATAGCACAGTTCAGTTCAGTTCAGTCGCTCAGTCATGTCTGACTCTGTGACCGCATGAATCACAGCACGCCAGGCCTCCCTGTCCATCACCAACTCCCAGAGTTCACTCAAACTCATGTCCATCGAGTCGGTTTAGTCAAGGCTATGGTTTTTCCAGTGGTCACGTATGGATGTGAGAGTTGGACTGTGAAGAAAGCTGAGTGCTGAAGAATCGACGCTTTTGAACTGAATAGTACAGGGAACTATATTTAATATTCTATGATAAACCCTAATGGAAAGAAATATGAAAAAAGATATATGTAAAACTAAGTCACTTTCATGTATAGCAGACATTAACACAACATTATAAATCAACTTCAATAAAAATATTTTTAATTACATTTCTTTATTATTTTTAATAAAGCTTCAGCTGCAGTGTGCAGCATTTACTAAGTTGCTCCTGTCAGTGATTATATAAACTAATAAAAGTATTAAACAATAATGTTTTATTATTAAAATTCATTTAAGATTATATGCCATTATTCTGACATACAGTTCTTTCCAAAAATAATTTAAAGGTAATAATAATAATGCTGAATTATAGGATATTACAATTAGGACAGGAGGAACAGCACATCCAGATTAAACTGCCTGAACTAAAATGTTATGTTATAAAATCTTTCTGAGGAAATAAATGCATTTCATTCATTCAACAAATATTTGAGCCACCAGAGAAGCCCTACTCTACAAATATTTAAATTGAGTACCTATAAAAGTAAAATATGTTATACTATCAACTTTGGATGAGTATTAATGTTAATTTATTGTATTTTTATGCATATAGTCTACGGTAAGTATGATAAACATTGTTCTTCTTAGATATATTTAATAAATTCAAATATGAAACTCTGAAAAAATTCCATATAGTTCTCTCAAAATGTTTCTGGGACCAATTTTTCTTTGTAAAAACACACATTAAAAAATTTGAGGTAGGAATTCCCTGATGGTCCAGTGGTTAAGACTGTGCTTTCACTGCCAGCTGTCCAGGTTTGATCCTTTGTCGGGGAACTGTAAGCCACAGAGTGTGGCAAAAAAAAATTCAGGGCAACGGGCCACATCAATTTCCTTGCTCCCAAATGTTTCAAAGGAAAAAATTACCATGCTATACTTGAACTTTTCTCTGTGAGATTTCTTTTTCAAAATAGATTTTTTTAAAATATCGATAAAGGATAAAAGACAGGCTAGAGATTGCATTCTTTGAGACTTTGGAGTAGTTTTACTATAGAATCAAGCCCTGAGGCTCTAAGCTTCTTGCTCTGCCTTCCACTTGATAAATCCCTTTCCACTTCGGGGCCTTTGTGTTTGCCTTCCCACTGCTAGAAATCCCTGATTATGTCCATGGCTTTGTTTCTCACTGCACTCAGGTCCTGGCTCAAACATCATCTCCTCTGGCAGTACCTTCCTCCATCACTCTCCATCCTTTTCCCAGCTGCAGAAGACTGTTAGTTGATTCTGCTTTGGGTCTCTGTGCTTCAAATAACAAAAAGAAATTCATATGTAATAGACTCAGCATTAAGATGGCTCCATGACATGGATCCTGAAACAAATTACAGCATTACTCATCCTTATACATGAATAAAGATTCCATTTTCAGACATAGTGACATTTACTGGTTTGAAAACTATTTTCATCTTAATATTAAAGAATATTACTTTTGTTAAAAAAAATCTCTTGAAGGTCTGATGACATTTGCTGATTGAATTTGAAAGTCAAGTACGCCCCCCAGGCACTATGAATGTCAGTTTTAAAGACAGACAGACCTGGCTTCAGATCTCATGTCTGCAGCTAACTAGCTATGTGAGCATAATCAAACAATTCTCATTAAAACCACCAGAAACCTTCTTGTGATTTGATCTAACAGATACTTTTTGGTTTTACGTGATTGGTTCATGCAATCATTTGATAAAGATAACTTTTCTTTTTCCCAGAAATTTTGTTTTCTTTTTACATTTTTAGCTGCTCCATATCAGCCACCTTTGCAGACTCCTCCTTTCTTCATCTTTCAAATATTTATGTTCCTCAAGAATCTGAGGAACAATTTTCTCCTCATTCCCCATCCTTTCTCAATGCTATCACCCACTCTCAGGCTTAGGCATCCAATGTACCAACTTAGCTTTAAGTTCTCTCTTAAAGGCCAGATACAGTTTTACAACTATCTATTTGATACCATCATGTAAATTTTCCAGAGAGACTTTAGATGAACTGTGTACAAACCAGAACTTGGCATTTTCGTCACACAGACTGATATGCTCTTGCTTCCTGTGCTAACGAAGATACTTCGACCCATTCCCATCACCCCCTTCATAACCTTGCTTCTTCCTCTGCTTCATTCTCTCCTTCACCCTTCCATTGTCTGTGTGCTTAGTCACTTCAGTCGTGTCCAACTCTGTGCGACCCTCTGGACTACAGCCCGCCAGGCTCCTCTGTCCATGAGGATTCTCCAGGCAAGGATACTGGAGTGGGTTGCCATGCCCTTCTCCAGGGGATCTTCCCGACCCAGGGATTGAACCTGCGTCTCTTATGTCTCCTGAATTGGGGGCGGGTCTTTATCACTAGCGCCCCCTGGGAAGCCCAGTCACCAAATCTTGTCACAGCTTCCTCCCGTGTGTCTCAAGTCTGTCCACATCCCTTCACTCTCACTGTCGTTGCCCTCATTCAGGGGAAAAGATCACCTCTGTCCTGGATCACCCCTAGAGAACAGATGCTTAAATTTGTGGCACTACTATGGTTAATGAGCAACTTCAAGTATTTGGAGTAAATTAATGTTTTACTCTAGTGGTTTCTGACTCTCAGGGAAGGTGAAAGTACCTCAAAAGGCCTTTTTTGGGAATCAGAGACCAGGAGCCTTGATAAGATTTCTATATTAATTAATGCTAAGGCAGAAAATAAAAGCATTTATCCTTCAGGGACACTGACTTAATAACTAAATGACTCTATACAAGTCCAAAAAAAAAAAAAAAATTAACCAATCTGATTCTACTTGGTCCAGCTGGTTAAACTGAAAATACTAACAGTTAACTGTTTAACAGATTTAGGGCTAAATATATTTATAATAAAATGCTAATACTATTAATGATTGTGCTTTCATATTAATTATAATACTATGCCTATGCCTCTTGTGACTGACTTGAAAGCATCAAAATGATAATTGTATAAATATCCTACTTTATTTAAAGTATATTAGGTTTTAGAAATAGTTGCTATTTAAGTAAATAATAGTTACCACTCTTAACTTAATAATAAAAAGATAATCCAATTAAAAAATAGACAAAAGATCTGAATAGACATTTCCCCAAAGAATATACACAAAAAAGTCCATGAAAATATGTTCAACATTATTAGGAAAGAAATACAAATTAAAACTACAATGAGATACCTACTTCATACCCACTAAGGTGGCTATCATAAAAATAAAAAAAAGACACTAATAAGTGTTGGTGAGGATATAGAAATTGGAACCCTCATATTTTGCTGGTGGGCATGTTAAACAGTGCAACTTCTTTGGAAAACAGTTCCTCAAAACACTCTCATCACTCAGCAACTCCACTTCAATGGATATACACAAGAGAAATGAAAACACATCTACACAAAAAAAACTTGTACACAAATGTTCACAGCATTTATAAGAGCCAAACGTACAAACAACCCAAATGTCTATCAACTGATAAATGGAGAAATAAAATGTGGTAAATCTATGTAGTAGAATATTATTCAGGCATAAAACAGAATAGTTTATACACTATAACATATATGAACCTTGAAAACAATATTTCTTTTTCATTTCTAATTAGCAGCCATGAAGAGATAACCTCACGTCCAAGATAAGAGAAACCCAAGTAAGATGGTAGGTGTTGCAAGAGGGCATCAGAGGGCAGACATACTGAAACCATACTCACAGAAAACTAGTCAATCTAATCACACTAGGACCACAGCCTTGTCTAACTCAATGAAACCAAGCCATGCCTGCGGGGCAACCCAAGATGGGCGGGTCATGGTGGAGAGTCTGACAGAACGTGGTCCACTGGAGAAGGGAATGGCAAGCCACTTCAGTATTCTTGCCTTGAGAACCCCATGAACAGTATGAACAGGCAAAATGATAGGATA
>SJYT01015516.1:705255-741406 GCA_006410635.1 Cephalophus harveyi | reverse complement strand
AATTTGCATACTATGCTTGCTTGTTGCCAAGCATGCATCTTTCTTTTTCTAGAATGGTAGCCCAGAAGAGATTTTGGTACCCTTAACCATTATCACTCTGGATCACCGATATAGACATCAGTCTTAGAAAGAGAGCTTGGGATTTTGAGGCCTTCTCTGAGCTAATCCAGGAGCCACAGGGAAAGATTATCCTTGATCTTTCCCTTATGCAGAGTATGAAGCTACCACTGAGGATATTTAGTACTCCTGTCTCCATATTTTCTGCTACCTCTGCCTTCTGTCACTTATCTCCATTTGACTCTTATTTTGAAGGAAAAGAGGGGGAGATAACAGAAGTGTCCTCCAGGACTCTGGACATAGAGAAGGCTCTGAGTGTGGGCCCTGACTACTTACCTTGGCTGCTTCCCCAGGCTGCTTTGTTGTGCCACTTCTTACATAAACTGGGGAAGACGCTGCAGCCAAGACACTCCCCTTTCACTGCTTCAGGGGAATGCAGCCCATCTCTAGGGATATCAGGCTTTAGGCCACAGAGAAAGTTTTTTCTGTTATGCTTCATCCCTGGGATGGGAACATGTGATGAGAGGGTAAGAAAGATGGAGGAGGCTGAAGGGAGCTTTCAGGGGAAAGGGAAACCCTGGTCAATTAGAGACATGAGCCATTAGAACTCTCCNCCACAGAGAAAGTTTTTTCTGTTATGCTTCATCCCTGGGATGGGAACATGTGATGAGAGGGTAAGAAAGATGGAGGAGGCTGAAGGGAGCTTTCAGGGGAAAGGGAAACCCTGGTCAATTAGAGACATGAGCCATTAGAACTCTCCAGAATGTAGAGACTCTCTGGTAATCTACCCCAGCCCTCTGTAAAACATGCTTTTAACAGGTTTTGGTGCTTCAGGGGTCCATCTATGCTGTACACATCATTTTAAAAAGCATACCTTTCTCTTTGATGGAAAGAGGCAGAGTTAGCCAACACAGAGATGACATTACTTGTGACCAATAACTAAATTGAACCCTCAGAAGTAGGTCATGAGGAAAAAAGGAATGCCTATGTCACAGAAGGAAAAGTGCTTTTCACCAAAAGAATTTTCAAGAACTGAAGGAGAATGGCTGACTCATTTGAAAAGACTCTGATGCTGGGAGGGATTGGGGGCAGGAGGAGAAGGGGGTGACCGAGGATGAGATGGCTGGATGGCATCACGGACTTGATGGACATGAGTCTGAGTGAACCCCGGGAGATGGTGGTGAACAGGGAGGCCTGGCGTGCTGCGATTCATGGGGTCGCAGGGAGTTGGACACGACTGAGCGACTGAACTGAACTGAACTGAAGGAGCATGATATTTGGACACGGATATTAAGATCACTGGCCAAGGTTTTGGAGAGGAGACCAGAAAGTGGTAAGTCCGTTGAATATCCTCATAAAATGTATGCACATAAGGGACTTCCCTAGTGGTCCAGTGGTTAAGATTTTACTTCCCAACGTAGAGAGTGTGGGTTCAATCCCTGTTTGGGGAGCTAAGATCTCACTTGCATTCACTCAAACACATGTCCATCAAGTCGGTGATGCCATCCAGCCATCTCATCCTCTGTCGTCCCCTTCTCCTCCTGCCCCCAATCTCTCCCAGCATCAGGGTCTTTTCCAATGAGTCAGTGTAGGCTTTCTAAAAAAGAAAAAGACCTTTTCTTTGTTTATTTTTCCTTGATTATGTTCTGTTTTCAAAATAGAGTGATTTAGCTCCAATTTCCTTCAGAGCCTCCAAATGTTTTCCGAGTGTGTGCTGTGATTCTAATCACTAACTGCTGCTCAGGCTGGCAGTCAGCTGGCAGGACTGTGGGAGACTGGGGTGCTTCAGGGCTGAGCCGTCTGAAGGGCGACACTTGGGTTGTTGGTTTGGCTCCCCCTCCAGTCCTTGATTTCTCTGCTGCTGCTGCCATCTGAGGTCCAGCCCGATTTTACCTCAGATAGCTGTCCACTTTATGCTGTCGAGGCAACTCTCTTCTGGGCCAGCTAAACCCTCCTCTCTCTGATTTCTGGTGTCTCCTCAGTTCTCAGTCTTTGCCTTTGGGAGAGATTGGCTGCTAGTTAGTATGCGTGTGTCTATGAGGATGTGCTTGAGGGAAAGTGGAAATTAAGGTGACAAATGCGGGGGTGGGGGCGGGTGATAAAAAGTTTTTGGAAAACTCAGATATTTTCAGAGCCCTTATTCCCCATTTTTATGCAAACATGAAAAAAAAACACAAAACACTTTGTACACTGTGATGCTGTTTTATGATGTCTTTTGACATTCCTGACCTCATTGATTTTGCAACAGCACAGTGAGGTTATTAAAATCCTCTGCATTTACTTGGACCCAGGACTTGCATTTGTAGCCCCAGGGCTCCACTCAACACATCAGTTTACCCTCTAGATAACAGGATTGAATGTGCCAACCCATAATTTCTTCTCAGTATATTTCCTAAGGCAGCGCATCTTTATCCTGGGAACTGCCCAGTTTTGCATTGTCTATCCATGTGAAATTTCTGGATGGTATTGATATCTGGCCTTCTGGAGCACCAGAGCCTTTTTGCTGACATCTCCAGGTCAGGGATCCTTGGTCACCCTCTCTTAGGTACAAACTGTGCTGCAAGTGTCGCCGAGTCCAAGCTCATTCTGCTCCTCACACGATAGGCCAATAAATCCGGGAGATGAGGTATTGAGGCAAGCGATATGACTTTGGAAAGCTGGCTGACTGAGAAAATGTCAGACTAGTGTCTCAAAATAATTGTATTGTTCTGGATGCCAAGGCTTAGATGCTAGGTTCTTTTATGGATCAGAGATGGGGGGAGGTGAGGAAACAAAGTAAAAGACCCTTTAATTCTTACAAATGTCTCCTAGAATGGCTAGGGGGCTTAGGCAGGGGGCTGTGTTAGTTTCACTTTCTTACAGTCATTTCACAGTTGGTGTGAAATGGAGTATCTCCTGTCATATCAATAAACAAATATGCCACAGCTATCTGTGATTCCAGCCCTCCACATGTGAATTTCTGAGCCAAGCTGGTAAGCAAGAGACAAAGGGCACCATTTCCCACACAAAGAGCTCAAGGATGTCCCCGTCTTTCACAGGTGGACAGGGTCAGGCTATCTGCCTGTGAGTCAAACAAAGGGACCATAGCCTAGGGCTCAGGCAGAGGTGGGCAGGCAGGGCTCCCTGAGGCAGGCTGTTATGAATGCCTACAAAAGGGCTTCCCTCATAGCTCAGTTGGTAAAGAATCTGCCTGTAACCCCTGTGTCGGGAAGATACCCTGGAGAAGGAAATGACAACCCACTCCAGTATCCTTGCTTGGAGAATCCCATGGACAAAGGAGCCTGGCAGTACAGTTCATAGGGTCACAAGAGTCTGACACAACTTATCGGCTAAACCACATAATAACAAAATCGGTAAAATAAGATTTAAAGTCACAGAAGCAAATCCAGTATGGAGTCAGATTTAACCCTTCCCAGTTACATATGTCCATTTTGCATTAATTTAGAGTTAAGGCTTTGCTTTTGCCCTGTTCTCCATGTATCCATTCTCATACCCTCTGGATCCCTGAATGAGAAAGATCTTTTCTGTTTGATCCTAAAAATTCTTGTTCTGAACTTACAGCACCCTGCTATGAATTTCCAGTTTTACTTTTTCTCAACAATCTCTATAGTTCAGACAATTGCCAGTCTTCCTTATCCCCTTGGCTGTGCTACCTCATTAGACATTTACTGAGGAATTCTTGTGATAAAACTCTTTTTTATTTTCAACAAACATTAACTAAACCCAGGATTGGGTCCCTGCCATTTAAGAATTAAAAATTTAGTGACAAACAAACATAGCAATAATTCTAGTTCAGGATGGTGAATGCATAAAAACAGACCTAAACAAAGTTCTTTGGGAGCACAGAACAGGAAACATTTAATTATACCCAAGGGGATCAAGGGGAAAGAGGTTCAAGAAAGTGCATAGGAGAGAGACAGTAAACCAGGATGTGGAAGATGCAATTTTGCCCAGTCAGAAGAAAAGGAGGGAGATTTAGGAGGAAAGTGACAAAAGAAAAGTAAAAAAAAAAAAAAAAAAGACAAATAGACACAGAGGCACAGAATCAATACTACATTTATGAAATGGTATGTAATCCAATGTGCCTGGAGTATAGGGGCCATGGGGGAGAGTGGTCAGAGAGAAACTAGGGCTGGATGCTGAAAAGTGGAGCTTTGCCCCACCCTAGTAGTTCTGTCTTTATTCCAGAATTAATTTGAAGTTTTAAAAGGTACTTTTTAAAACAATAAATGGTGATCTGATTTCATTTGGGTAGAAGATTCTTGGGATTGTGCTGATGACAAAGTTAACACTAGGGGCATGGCTATGAGAATCAGAGTATTTAGTTTATGTGTCTGCTTGCTAAGTTGTTTCAGTCGTATCTGACTCTTTGCAACCCTATGAACTGTAGCCAGTCAGGTTTCTCTGTCCATGGGATTCTCCAGGCAAGAATATTGGAGTGGGTTGCCATGCCCACCTCCAGGGGATCTTCCCAACCCAGGGATTGAACCTGGGTCTCTTATGCCTCCTGCATTGGCGCCACCTGGGAAGTCCTGTGTCTGTTTAGGCCACCATAACAGAAAAAGGGAAACACTACAAGAAAACAGTTAACAGCAACACATATAACTTTTTTTTTTTTTTTGGGGCAGATTTACTCTGTTTCAGGCATTATGTTAAAAGCTTTAACACTGATCATCTCAGTTAATCCTTACATTGATTTCTATTAAGCAGGGACCATTATTCTCATTTTAGTGATGAGGAAACTGAGGCTTATAAAGGTTAAATGATTTTCCCCATATTGTACAGCTAGCAAAGTTGTTGCCTGGGATTTAAATCCAGGCTTGATTTAAATCCAGTCTTAACAGCTGTACAATACTGCCCTTGGAAGACCTTGATCTTTGGACATGGAGAGTTTGATGTGTTTCAGAGATAACTAGGTTGTTTTTTTTAGTAACTTTAGAATTATGAATCTGGATCACAAAAGATAATTCAGGCCTTCCCAAGAATATTTGGGAATCAACAGTTTACTGAAGGTTTACTGAAGTGGGTGAGATGGCTCAGGGAATGTATATAGATTGAAAAGAGCTCTGAGGATATAATTATGAGAGCATTATCATTTAAAAGCACGCTTAAGGGTCAAGTGAAGGAGGCTGAAGATCCAGAAAGAACCAAGAACTAATGGTCAGAGAGAGATGAGGAGAAGCAGAAGGATCAAGGAGAAGTTTTAAGAAGGCGGGAAATAATCATAGTGTCATATGCTATGGAGAGGTCAGTACAGAAGATTTAAGTGACTTTGGAGACTTTGGTCTCTTAACCTGAAGTTTTTCATTTAAACATGACTCCTTAGGGCTTCTCCCTCCAGTTTTTGGAATTAAACTCTGTCCCTCTCTGTTCTAAAACTCATGTTCTCAGTGTTTTCCCCTTTGTGTCTGGCCCGAGGGAATCTCTGGGTGACAGATCAATGGTGGAACAAAAACCATCAACACATTCTGAGCCCAGTGAATGGTGTAAGCTCTCCTGATGCTGGCTGTGAGCTCTTCTCTGTGTTCAACTGCTGTCTGGCAGCCCATGCAGAAGCCCCTACCTCAGTTATCAAGGACCAAATCTTAAGAACCTAGTCCTTTTTTTCTTGCTTTGCTGTGCTTACTCAGTCATGTCTGACTCTTTGCAAACCCATGGACTGTAGTCTGCCAGGTTTCTCTGTTCATGGGGATTCTCCAGGCAAGAATACTGGAGTGGGTTGCCACACTCTCCTCCAGGGAATCTTCTCAACCCAGGAACTGAACCCAGGTCTCCAGCATTGCAGGTGGATTCTTTACCATCTGAGCCACCAGGGAAGCCCCCTTTTTTCTTACCAAGATAAAATTATCTTAAACATACTCTAGCATAATAGGAAGAGGCGAAAGCCTATATATATATAATATATACCCCTATATAGTGTCAGTTCAGTTCAGTCGCTCAGTCGTGTCCGACTCTTTGCGACCCCATGAATTGCAGCACTCCAGGCCTCCCTGTCCATCACCAACTCCCGGAGTTCACCCAAATTCACGTCCATCGAGTCGGTGATGCCATCCAGCCATCTCATCCTCTGTCATCCCCTTTTCCTCCTGCCACCAATCCCTCCCAGCATCAGAATCTTTTCTAATGAGTCAACTCTTCACATGAGGTGGCCAAAGTACTGGAGTTTCAGCTTTAGCATCATTCCTTCCAAAGAACACCCAGGACTGATCTTTAGAATGGACTGGCTGGATCTCCTTGCAGTCCAAGGGACTCTCAAGAGTCTTCTCCAACACCACAGTTCAAAAGCATCAAGTCTTTGGCACTCAGCTTTCTTCACAGCCCAACTCTCACATCCATACATGACCACTGGAAAAACCATAGCCTTGACTAGAGGGCCCTTTGTTGGCAAAGTAATGTCTCTGCTTTTCAATATGCTATCTAGGTTGGTCATAACTTTTCTTCCAAGGAGTAAACGTCTTTTAATTTCATGGCTGCAGTCACCATCTGCAGTGATTTTGGAGCCCCCCAAAATAAAGCCTAAGACTGTTTCCACTGTTTCCCCATCTATTTCCCATGCAGTGACGGGACCAGATGCCATGATCTTTGTTTTCTGAATGTTGAGCTTTAAGCCAACTTTTTCACTCTCCTCTTTCACTTTCATCAAGAGGCTTTTAAATACAATTTATATAATCTAATAGATAATAGGAGCATGTGAATATTCGTGAATGAATGGAGGAAAGGGAAACAGGGAGAAAGTTAGTTAACTCTCTAATTGTTGCAACAGAGAGATGGGATCTGAGAAAACTCAAATCCGATATTTCCCACCTCAGGAATCTCTACTTATATCCCTCACTTCAGTAGCCAGATTTGGGGATGGTGGAACCCTGGTACAGGACGGGTCGTTCCTCCAGTGCTTCTAATGCCATCATCTTTCACGTTTAGTACTCTGTGTCAGTCCCACTCTCTTCGGCCTAGTAGGTCCCCTAGAAACAGAGCCTAAATAGAAATTCTTATTTATTGATTGATTTTTATTTTTTGTGCTTTTCATTTATTTATTAGCTTATTTTTTTGCTTTCATAGGTTTTTTATTTTTATTTTTTATTATTATTATTTACTTTACAATATTGTATTGGTTTTGCCATACATCAACATGAATCTGCCACGGGTGTACGTGTGTTCCAAATCCTGAACACCCCTTCCACTTCCCTCCCCATACCATCCCTCTGGGTCATCCCAGTGCACCAGCCCCAAGCATCAGACATATTGTCACGAGAAGATGAGTGAGGGAAATAGGATAGGGCAGGGAAAGAAAATAATGTGAGGCTGTGGTTTCAACTGCAGACCAGCTACAGGTTTGGTTCCTCAGGAAGCTTTGGAGCACACATTGCCTCCCAGCTTTGGTCCCACCTGGAGTCAAGGAGGCTGGCCTGTGTACCATTGTGTCAGGCACTCATTGCCTGACATCTAGATCAGTCTAGATCTGGCCTGGTGGGGATAACATGACTTTCTGGGTGAAGTGCCTCTCATTTGGTAAATAAAAATCTTCTGTAGAAAGGAAGAATTCTGACCCTGTCTTACTCAACATCCACTGCAGAAGGGATATAGATGCATTGGCTTGGTGAAGGGGATCTGAGTGGGACACCTATGGCATCCATTGCAGTCATTGTTCCTTTAATGATATAAACTGGGCAGTCTGAACAAGTGTAAGACTTTGGGTGAACATTTAAGCAAGAGTGAAAATGTAGAGTTCGAGTTCAGGATGAGTTTAGTGTATCTTTTCTTTTTTAATTGAATTAAGGGTTACCATAATAAAATAGGTAAAGAGTTGACTCATTGGAAAAGACTCTGATGCTGGGAGGGATTGAGGGGAGGAGGAGAAGGGGACGACTGAGGATGAGATGGCTGGATGGCATCACAGACTCGATGGACGTGAGTCTGAGTGAACTCCGAGAGATGGTAATGAACAGGGAGGCCTGGCGTGCTGCGATTCATGGGGTTGCAAAGAGTCGGACACGACTGAGTGACTGAACTGAACTGAACTGAAGTTTTACATTAAGTTTTAAATAGCTGCAAGAGTTAAGTCTTTGTTGTTTAGTTGCTAAGTCATGTCTAACTCTTTCATGACCCCATGGACTGGAGCTGTCCATGGGATTTCCCAAGCAAGAATACTGGAGGGGATTGCCGTTTCCTTCTCCAGGGGATCTTTCCAATCCAGGGATCAAACCCACGTCTCCTGCATTGGCAGGTGGATTCTTTACCATTGAGACACCTGGGAAGGCCGTTATTAAGTTTTACATTGTTTTATATAGCTACTGGAGTGAAGTCTTAAGTTAATGCTAAAGTTAGGGTTAAGGCTAGAATTGGAGAGGTCATTAGAATTAGTGATAAGGTTATATTTCGGTGTTAGTCTGTGTTACTAGAGTATTGCTACATTGGACTGTGAGTAGTCTTAAAGATAGTCTAATGATAGAATTACAGTAGGCATTAAAGATAGGGGAGCACAGGGTAGTTAGGATAGAAGCAATGGGAGTTTTTATCACCTATGTCTGATATGAACTTATTCAACTACCTCTTCTTGGTGAACTACGTGATTTAAAACACTTAGAATTTTTGCTTCAGTACTTTATTTGTTTTCCGAATTCACTTTGAGGTAAGGCTTGAATTATGAAGGATAGTTAGGTTGAATTTAGAATAGAATCAGAGTTTGGATAGGCAATGAAATTAGAGTTCTTATCAGAGAATAGGGCATGGAAGAGGTGGTGGTGGGGAGGAAAATGATAGAAAAATCTTAGAGGATCTGACAATGACTTCTCTTTGTATTCCAGCCTCTACCTGCCTGGCACTGGTTGCAGCTCTGCTTCTTCACAATGGTGGGTCCCAATGGCAACGAATCCAGTGCAACATATTTCATCCTAATAGGCCTGCCAGGCTTGGAAGAAGCTCAGTTCTGGCTAGCATTCCCATTGTGTTCCCTCTACCTTATTGCTGTGCTAGGTAACTTGACGATCATCTACATTGTGCGGACGGAGCACAGTCTACATGAACCCATGTACATCTTTCTTTGCATGCTTTCTGGCCTTGATGTTCTCATCTCCACTTCATCCATGCCCAAAATGATGGCCATCTTCTGGTTCAACTCCACTACCATCCAGTTTGATGCTTGTCTGTTACAGATGTTTGCCATCCACTCTTTATCTGGCATGGAGTCCACGGTGCTGCTGGCCATGGCCTTTGACCGCTATGTGGCCATCTGCCACCCACTACGCCATGCCACTGTGCTAACACTGCCCCGTGTAACCAAGATTGGCATGGCTGCTGTGGTGCGGGGCGTTGCGCTTATGGCACCCCTGCCTGTCTTCATCAAAAGGCTACCCTTCTGCCGCTCCAATATCCTTTCCCATTCCTACTGCCTGCACCAAGATGTCATGAAGCTGGCCTGTGCTGACATCCACGTCAATATCATCTATGGCCTCATCGTCATCATCTCAGCCATTGGCCTGGACTCACTTCTCATCTCTTTGTCATATCTGCTTATCCTCAAGACTGTGTTGGGCTTGACACGTGAAGCCCAGGCAAAAGCATTTGGTACATGTGTCTCTCATGTGTGTGCTGTTTTTATATTCTACGTACCGTTCATTGGGTTGTCTATGGTGCACCGGTTTGGCAAGCGGCAGGACTCCCTCCTGCCCATCATCCTGGCCAACACCTACCTGCTTGTTCCTCCCGTGCTCAACCCCATTGTCTACGGAGTGAAGACAAAGGAGATCCGACAGCGCATCCTTCGTCTTTTTCATGTGACCACCCACACTTTGGATCCCTAAGGGATCAAATTTCTTTTTCGTGCAAAGTCTTTCAGTTCAGATTTTAATATCAACATTTTGGAAGACAGTATTAGGAAAAGAATTCTTAATAAAAGCACAACTGATCCTTCAAAGATGAAACTGGTTGGAGGATCTCCATGTGTGTAGGGGCAGCAGAACTGTATATTCCCAATCCTTATTTTTCAATATGATGTTTCCCTTTAGTTCTTTGGGGGTAGTTGTGGTTGGAGGGTTATTACTTCCCATTTGGTTGGAATTCAGTTCAATTCTCAAGTCCAAACCATTCAGAAAATTGCTTGCACTGATAGCTCACAGCATTCTGAGATAAGGGCGATATTTCTAAAGGACATTTACAAAAGGTTTGAGTATGACGAAAATTAAATACAAGAACATAATACAGTTAGATAATCTGGCTTAAAACTGACTTCCTCTTCAGAATCCCCTACCATTTGGATCTTAAGAAAGGAGACATACCTGGATTTCCCTCTTCAAGGTGACCTCCACAGAGAAAACATGGTTTCTCTTTTTTTCTGACTACCATTCCTTAAGAAGAGGATTGCAAGTAAATTCACACAAGATTACATTTATATACATTAATGAAAGATGATACTGTATCTGAGAATTTTCATAGACTCTGAGCAGTTTTCCTTATTTTCCAATTTTCTTATCAACCTTTTGATTTCGGTAGGAATATGATTAGTGTCCCTATTGTACTGATGGGAAAACATGTTGAATGAGATCACACGGGCTTAAAACATTATCTTTTGATGCCCAATCCCATCTTTGAGGAGGGGCTGTTAGACTAGTGGGGTAGTAAGTCAGACATTCTAGAGTCTTGAATTTTCTATATTTAAGTTCCTTTCTCGTTCAGTATCGTATTTAGGAATTTCCTGTTAATGTTGTTGATGGCTTTAATTTCAAAGGTTCCCAGCCTATTTGCCATTGTAGCAACAGGAATATGTTTGGGTAATTCCCAAACAGTGGCTATTTCGGGTAATAGCATGATTAGTAGTTGGGGCATTCACTGGATATCTGGAGAGACACTTTATAGAGAGATGCAGCTGAGAAAACTTAGAAGCTCATGGCAGAAAGGGCAGGGCTGGCACCATAGACCAGGGAGTCAAGAGCACAAAGCAGTGTGAGACTGAGTAGGGTCAGTGGCCCAGGTGACCAGCAAGGAAGAAAAGCTAAGGCAAGCATGCTGCTGCTGCTGCTGCTAAGTCGCCTCAGTCGTGTCCGACTCTGTGTGACCCCATAGACGGCAGGCCACCAGGCTTCGGTCCACAGAAAGTGAATAGAACACAAAAGTGGAACATGTATTCCCAGGGTTCTGAGGTACCCTGCTGGGGACACCCACAGCATCAAAGTGCCATGGGTTTGACTGGGGAATTAAGATGGGGAATTAAGATTGGGGAATTAATTGGGGAATGGGGAATTAAGATCCCGCATGTTGTGTCATGCAATATAGAATTTTTTTTTTTTTTAAGACTGTATCCCTGATAGCTGTATTTAGCATCAGTATGGTTCCAAAGGCCCACCCAGGAGACCCACAGGCCAAGTATAGCACTTTTAGAAGGAAGCCAAATGGGAAGAATGTGTGTGGGCATTGCAGGAATGCAGGAGGAATGATGGAGCAGGAATGAGGTCTCCACCCACAGGGGAGTGCTAGGCAGACCTAAGGAGAAGTAGGTAAGTGTGAGAAGCAGGTAGGAGAGTAGAGAGCATGGCACATGGCTGGCCAGACTTTTCTGGCCATAGCCAGAAGCACAGGACTACTCGGTAGAAAGGATATCAGGAGAGCATATACAAGTTCTTGGACTGGAGTCCAGAAGATGAGAATTGTGAGCAGTATGGAATCTGTTGTGCCCAGTGAGTGGTGACCAGCAGATCGAGGTATATTAACCAGTCAGTGCCAGCTAGGGTCACTCTGAACTGTATAGAGGATCATCTCAGTTCCCAATAGTGCCCTGACACTGAGATTGAAAGAAAGAAACAGAATGAGAGAGAAGAGAAAGACTTTTTCTTATTAGGAAGGCAGTATATGATCATAGTAAACAAAAATCTTAGACATTCTGAAAATATAACAGAAATAAAAATGTAACAAAAACTCCAGTAAACTTGTCACCCTAAAGAAAAAAAAAGTACTGCTGGCATTTTGGTGTTTATTCTTCCAGATTTCTAATAAGTGTTTGTATACATGCTTCTGTATGGGTATATGATGAATGTGGGTATATGATGAATGTGGGTATATGATGAATGTGGGTATCTGTTTCATAGTTGAAATCCCACAAGAGTCATAGACAACTGAGTAAAAAGAGACAGATCAGAAAGACACATTTTTTTACTTTTATTTCTGGGGATGCAGCTATTATCTTAGACTTCAAAAGAGATTGCAAGTGTATAATAGTTAATATGCTCAGGACAAAGTTTCATGGTTTTGATCCTAAGTGGATTAACCATTTGGTGAATGTAAACCCACATGCACACACATCAACACTTCCACTACCTTCCTTCCTGTGTTTCTCCATAAGTACTAAATGCCAGATTTAGGGACAGAACTATATCTGGTCATTTATTTCAGTACTTACTGGGTCATCTGGAGGGCCTAGAGGTAAGAACTAGGATGAAAAGAGAAGCTGCCTTTTTTAGGAGAGTTGACTGGAAATTAGAGGTTTCCTGAGTAGTTTTAACAGTAAAGAATCTGCTTGCAATGTGGGAGACCTGGGTTTGATCCCTGGGTTGGGAAGATCCCCTGGAGAAGGGAAAGACAACCCATTCCAATATTCTTGCCTGGGAAAACCCACAGGCAAAGGAGTCTGGTAGGCTACAATTCATGGGGTCTCAAAGAGTCAAACACGACACAGCAACTAACACTTTCACTTTTCAAAGAACTTTATCATAGACATTTTACCTGGACGTCTTTTTTTGGCCCCATTTCCTTTGTTTAGATATTCTTGTCTCTGGCCTCACCATTGCAGCTAATTGGCCTTTTTCTGGGTCCTAGAAAAGTCAGAATAACATGAAATTTCAGTCTTTAAGTCACTTACTCTTTTTTTTTTTTTTTAGATTTTACCTAGAAAGGATTCATAAACATGTCTTGTGTTCCCAGTTATGACTACCAGCTCCCTAGTCCAGATACTCCTCTGCTGCTTGTCATTGTCAAAACCAATTGTCATTGTCAAAACCTTCACACTGGTCTCCTTGCTTTGAATATCATTTGCACCAGTCCTAAATCCCACAAAGCTGGTATGAGTTTTTTCCAAATACACCTCTGATTAACTTCCCTGCTTAAAATCCATCAAAGATCTTTTGTTACATCCCATAAAAAGTTTTTATTTCTCAGAAAGACAGTAGGCTACACTTTTCCCTTTAATACCTATTCCTGTCTTATTTTTCCAGTATAACATTTATAATTCTTCCACACAACATAGTATTCAGCTACTTGGTGTCTCTGATTGATTTCATGCATTTTTAAAGCCTTTGTTTCACTCTATTGCATTGTATGAACTGATCTTTTGACATTTTTTTTTGTTTTTAGTAACTCCTTATAAAATGAAGTTATTCATGATTTGTCAGGCCAGAAGAAGTATTCTCTCTTCAGTGTGCTCTGACTTCTTGAAGGTTTTTAGAACTGGACCATTTTCAGTTCAGAAAAGCTAGAATGAGATCGCTGAGTTATATCTGTTTAAGATAATAACGTATCTTATATCACTCTTTTAATTAAGTTGAGAAGATTTCCTTGTATGCAATGGACATACATGTGCAGGGTCATTCCCTTCCACTATGGCTGGCCTTCTTGATATAGGCAGGTCTGAACTTGGAAAAGGAATATGTTATAACATTGGTTTAGGCTTTCAGGGTTGATGTTCATTGTTTATCTCTTAAGCAAAGTACTTTCAAAGTACTTCATGTCCATTCCCCTGGAATCTCATAGTTTTTGTTATCCTAGATTTGATCCAAAGAATATGAAGCTGATGCAGAACCAGATTGTAATCTGGTATTCCTAAGGAAGCCAACAAGGATGTAGAGTTCCTTACTCTAACACATCTCAAGAATAAGGGTATGAAGACTTGGTT
This sequence comes from Cephalophus harveyi, assembly GCA_006410635.1. NCBI lineage: Eukaryota > Metazoa > Chordata > Mammalia > Artiodactyla > Bovidae > Cephalophus > Cephalophus harveyi. Next base: position 727,473 of record SJYT01015516.1, on the reverse strand, counting down.
GGAAATCTGAAATGGGGTTTTGGCACTGCAACTGTCAGTGTCAGACTTCACCATGGAATCTGTCAGGCAAGTGAGTCTTTTGGAGAAAAAGACACTCCTGAGAGGGGTTACAAGAAGAGTTAGTGCTTAGGCAGGTGGCACCATATCACATGATGAACATTTATTCACTTGTTCAATAAAAATTTATGAAAAAATTAAAAATGGCTTTTTCATGTTGTTTTTTCCTCTAGATTTTCCTCTTCCTTAATTCATACTTTGCCTAGAGAAACCCTATGCAGTTTCCAAGAGGAAATAAAAAGCCTTCTCCCCTTTGTGGAGGTTTGTCTGATCTTCCTAGGAAAGTTCTAGCGTGTATGGATTTATTGTCCTTGTGATCTCTTGCACTAAATTTTATTATGGTATGTTTAAATCTATACTCTGATTGTGTATTTACATACCTTTATCCTGGCACAATATTGTGAACTCCTAGAAAGAAAGGACCATGATTAAAACATTTCTTAGCCTTTGCTCCCCAGCACTGTTTCTGGTACAAAGTAAATGGTGAATGTCCATTTGTATCATGAAGAAGCCTCATTGTCATCCCACTGCATGAGCACAGACTAGGAATTGTCAGTGCTTGCTGAGGGTAGCAGGATCCTATGAGGCTACAGAAAGTGTCTTTTGTGGTATCCAGACTCTGTTCAGTTCAGTTCAGTCGCTCAGTCGTGTCTGACTCTTCGCAGCCCCATGAATTGCAGCATGCCAGGGCTCCCTGTCCATCACCAACTCCCAAAGTTCACTCAAACTCATGTCCATCGAGTCGGTGATGCCATCCAGCCATCTCATCCTCTGTCATCCCCTTTTCCTCCTGCCCCCAATCCCTCCCAACATCAGAGTCTTTTCCAATGAGTCAACTCTTCGCATGAGGTGGCCAAAGTACTAGAGTTTCAGCTTCAGCATCATTCCTTCCAAAGATATTCCAGGGCTGACCTCCTTCAGAATGGACTGGTTGGATCTCCTTGCAGTCCAAGGGACTCTCAAGAGTCTTCTCCAACACCACACTTCAAAAGCATCAGTTTTTTGGCACTCAGCTTTCTTCACAGTCCAACTCTCACATCCATACATGACCACAAGAAAAACCATAGCCTTGACTAGACAGACCTTTGTTGGCAAAGTAATGTCTCTGCTTTTCAATATGCTATCTAGGTTGGTCATAACTTTTCTTCCAAGGAGTAAGCGTCTTTTAATTTCATGGCTGCAGTCACCACACTTTTGCCAGACTCTGTAACATGTCATAATTACATCAGCCTCTATCTTTCTCCCTTAGCATCCTGAGCATGGCCTCCCTGATAGACTTGGACTTGACACTATAGATGATGGGGTGAGCGCAGGGGGTACCACCAGGTACACGTAGGAAACAAGGATGTGTACCACAGCAGGAAGGTGCCTCCCAAAACGGTGGATCATGGACATGGTGACACCTGGAATAAAGAAGACAAAGACAGCCAGGATATGGGAGGCACAGGTGTTGAGAGCCTGGATGTTCTCCCTGGGAGAGGCCAGACTCATGACCATGCACAGGATGAAAGTGTAGGATAGGACAATGAGCAGGGAATCTATGCTCCCAGTGGACGCAACCACCTAGAGCCCATAGCGTATTTGATGCTTATGTCAGCACAGGCTTTTCTCATCATGTCAGGATGGAAACAGAATGAGTGAGACAGGACATTATTGCCAGGGCAGAAGTTGAGACACTTAATCACAAATGGCACAAGGAAGAGGCACAAAGTAGCACAGGCCACGATGGCCAGCCCAGTCCTGATGATGACATTGTTTGTGAGGATAGAGGCATAGCGCAGGGGGGTTGGAGATGGCCACAAAGCGGTCAGATGACATGGCCAGGAGCATCGAGGACTCCACCACGGAGAAGAAGTGGAGGAAGAACATCTGGACCAGACAGGCGTTGAAGCCGATGAGCCGATGGTCAAACCAGAGCACAGCCAGCGAGGTGGGCATCGTGGCCAAGGTGAGGCCCGCGTCAGTGAGGGCCAGCATGGACAGGAAGTAGTACATGGGCTGGTGCAGGCTGGGGGTCCTCCTCACAGCCAAGAGGATCAGACAGTTTCCAGTGAGGGCCGCAATGTACATGGAGGAGAAGGGGATGGAGATCCAGCCATGAACAGTCTCCAGGCCTAGGATGCCAATCATCAGGAAAGCAGGTGGCTGGAAGAAGATGTTGGCAAAGGACCACGAAGAGAGCATCTTTAGTTTACAGATCAGGTCTCCAGAAAGACGTGACTTCTTCAATCTGGGCAGGCACTGAGAGGATCCAGAATGATAGCAAAGAAAAATCTAATATTGAATCTGAATTCTAAAAATCAAGTCCCATACCTGATCGAGTCCCAGTACAATCAAGTAACTGGTTGCATTGTTTAGCAACATGTCTAAAACCTAATGATAATAACAACTTAAATCTTTGCAAACCCCCTATTATATTTCATGTACTATGCTAGTGTATTGCCTAGATTTTCTCATTTCATTATCAAAGTCATAAATTTCTTTTTAAGGCTGTTCTCCCTCATCCACAATATTGGACCCTATGAGTCATGTCACTCTGACATAATTTTATCTTGCAAAAGTTTACCATCCCTAATGTTGAGCCCAGGTATGAGCTGAGGAAATTTCTCTGTAGGGAACCAGTGATTAGAATTCAGAGAATCTGATCATTGTCTACTTGTTGCCCAAATTGAGGATGTATTGTTATGTACATTGGTATATAAGAAGAATGCCTGTTTGGAGAGAGAGAAGGACAATTGAATCAGATATCCAGGGAGAGGCAAGGGTGAGAGCTCATGTAGTCTGATAGAGAGAGGGTCTGAAAGAGTGACTAAGCTGCTTTATTCCCCTATGGAGATGGCCTTACACTTCCTGAAACCAGGCGTTTCTAAGGTGCCATGTTTTTCACTTTCGTACAAAACATTTTGAGTATAATAAATGGATTAATTTGTGCATAAGAATTTTTGACTGAATTTTTCCATCTCAGAACCAGCAGAGACTTTGGACAAGGCCACGTCCCCCCTCCCATTATACAGAGGAGAAAACTGAGACTCAACTCTAGTGGCTGGCCTCTGAGAGAACTGCTCCTATGCTGTAGTCCTTCACATTAAATCCGAGTCTCTCTGACTCCAAATCCAATATTCTTCCCTGTGACTTCTTCAAATGAGGGAAAGCATTTGAAAACTGTCTTAAGTGCAAAGCACCACAGGCATGATTTTTGTTATTATTATGTAATATGTATTTGCTTAAATCTTTCTCTGTGTATTATGCCTTTAATCTTCACAATTATCTTGTGATATAGACTCTGAAGGGATTACTATCCCTACTTTAGGGGTAAGGTAACTGAGATTCAGAGAAGTGGCTTATTTATGCTACTCCCCTGCTTAAAATCTCTCAGTCATTCCTAATTACAGTCTGATAAAATGCTTGTGACATGATGTTATATGGTGATACTGACCCCTATCATTTCAAACATTTTTTAAAAATTGGAATATAGTTGATTTACAATGTTGTGTTAGTTTCAGGTGTATAGCAAACTGAATCAGTTATACACATACATATATATACTCATTTTTAAGATTCTTTTCCCACATAGACAATTATAGAGTGAGTAGAGTTCCCTGTGCTACATAGCAGGCCCTTACTAGTTATCTATTTTATATATAGTAGCGTGTATATGCCAGTCCCAAGCTCCCAATTTATCCCTCTCAACCCCACCTGCCTAACTCTCCACCCTTATCACAGAATAGAAAACCTTTTGCTCAATATTCTTTAACCACACAGACTTTATTTCAGTTTATTAAAACAGCCAAGTTACTGCTTCACTTTGGGCTTTCCTGTTCATCCTTTATCCCTCTGTTTGCTTTCTCCTGGGTCACTCTGTCCTTAGATCTTAAATATCATCTTCCCAGAGACCATTTGGGTTGACCCTCATTAAGTAGGTGCCAACAGCCATATACCAAACCCATTATCCTCACCCTACACATGCTTAGTTTCTTTGATACCACTCAACATATTTTAAAATTTTATGACTGCTTCTTTCCTTGAAATCTTTTGTTCTCTCTCACTAGACTGTAAGAGCCATGAATACAACAGCCATATGATTGTATTTTCTGACAGAGAGCTCTTGCATTGTGCAGTGCCGGGAACAGAGCAGATTTTCAGTCAATATTTGCTTGTTTGAATAAATAAATGACAAATAAATAAGTCTGTAAATTCAATGAAAGGAAAGGAAGGAAAAGAAAACTACTATTCCCCTATCCTCCAAATATTGGGAAAAGGGCTGATTTTAAAGAGGAAGGTAGTTGAGGTCTTATCCTAGGCATTAATGCATTATAGAATTGAAAACGTGTTTGATTCATGGATGACTGGGCATAAGAGAAATGCCCAATGAAGGGTCTTGTTAAAGTTTTGAAAATGAATTTATAAAAAGAATTAAGGTCAACAATGAATCTTAAGTATTTGGGCCTATCCATACTGCTTTGAGAAGTGTGATGGGGGCCTTCACAGACATATGTGTACTTTCAACATTACTATTGGATAATCCGCCTAGAATTAAAGCTAATGGATGTGCTTTCATCAACTTCCTCTATCTGCCCAATATGCCTTACATCTGTGCTCTCCTTCCTATCATTCAGCCCCTAATTCAATAGTTCATAATGTCATCATTTCTTTTCTAGTTTCTTAGGGTGGATGCTTGGCTGGTATCATGTCTCTTACCTAAACAACCACCTCCTCTCCTGGCAGATTTCTCAAGCTACTTCAATCAGTTCAATTTTCCTAATTTTCCTTTCCACACTGAAATTGGTCTATCCCTACACCACTGAACTTCTTAATCACTTTCTAGGCCAGTCCACCAGTGCCTTTGGCTGGAGCTCTGTACTGTCACTTGGGTGTACATCCCTTCAAGGCTTCAGAATCTCTGGGGCAAGCACAGGAGCAGAGACTCTCGGTTCTGTCTCTATTCTTTGTATTTGGTGGAGTAACACTATCACACAGTGTACAGCAGATACGATGCATTCCAATTTATTTTAATGTAGAAAATTAGAGCTATGCAGCTATATCATTGAGTTGTGCTGGTTATGTATTGCACGGATTAGAAATTAGTCAAGCTATGGTGAACAATGAATTCTCTCCACTCTGAAGCCACATGGTGGGATATATCTAACTTTTCCCATATATATCAATGCAGACGCTGACGTTTGGAGAAGTCAAGTTTCTAGTGAGGATACAGCATTGAATGATCTAATCTTAATTCTGTTTGTCACATAATACCTTGTTCCAAATAAACTGCACTGTTTGCCAGAGACAGCACTAGGGACCAAGCTTACTAAAAATCTGTCAGTTTCTCCTTGTGATTCTCAATTTCCTCAGGAACTGAGACAGATTGTCTCTCTTTTTAATTCTTCCATTCTATGATTTCAAGACCCAGTGTTCCTAAGATAGATTTGTTTTTCACTTTCCTGCCTTTTCCTTTTATTGTTTTTTTCCCCTCTGATTCTCCTTCCCTTAAGGTTCTCATGCTCCTACACTTTTGTTTTAGCTTAAACAGCCCTCCACATGCCCAACCATTCTTTTTCTCCCTTCTGTTTCTTCATTCACATCTCTTAGAAACCTCATTCAATCATTCAGTCATTTACCTGGTGATTTCTGATTTCTCTCTCCTCTCAGCTAGCTTGAGCTTCCCAAGAACAGCAATTCTGATTTATATTCATAAGGCTCTACTCAGCACAATGTATGGTATATCTTGGAAATTTGGTTGCTGTGAGGAACAAGTGAATGAATGAAAGTCACCAGAGTAATTTGCATACTATGCTTGCTTGTTGCCAAGCATGCATCTTTCTTTTTCTAGAATGGTAGCCCAGAAGAGATTTTGGTACCCTTAACCATTATCACTCTGGATCACCGATATAGACATCAGTCTTAGAAAGAGAGCTTGGGATTTTGAGGCCTTCTCTGAGCTAATCCAGGAGCCACAGGGAAAGATTATCCTTGATCTTTCCCTTATGCAGAGTATGAAGCTACCACTGAGGATATTTAGTACTCCTGTCTCCATATTTTCTGCTACCTCTGCCTTCTGTCACTTATCTCCATTTGACTCTTATTTTGAAGGAAAAGAGGGGGAGATAACAGAAGTGTCCTCCAGGACTCTGGACATAGAGAAGGCTCTGAGTGTGGGCCCTGGCTACTTACCTTGGCTGCTTCCCCAGGCTGCTTTGTTGTGCCACTTCTTACATAAACTGGGGAAGACGCTGCAGCCAAGACACTCCCCTTTCACTGCTTCAGGGGAATGCAGCCCATCTCTAGGGATATCAGGCTTTAGGCCACAGAGAAAGTTTTTTCTGTTATGCTTCATCCCTGGGATGGGAACATGTGATGAGAGGGTAAGAAAGATGGAGGAGGCTGAAGGGAGCTTTCAGGGGAAAGGGAAACCCTGGTCAATTAGAGACATGAGCCATTAGAACTCTCCGGAATGTAGAGACTCTCTGGTAATCTACCCCAGCCCTCTGTAAAACATGCTTTTAACAGGTTTTGGTGCTTCAGGGGTCCATCTATGCTGTACACATCATTTTAAAAAGCATACCTTTCTCTTTGATGGAAAGAGGCAGAGTTAGCCAACACAGAGATGACATTACTTGTGACCAATAACTAAATTGAACCCTCAGAAGTAGGTCATGAGGAAAAAAGGAATGCCTATGTCACAGAAGGAAAAGTGCTTTTCACCAAAAGAATTTTCAAGAACTGAAGGAGAATGGCTGACTCATTTGAAAAGACTCTGATGCTGGGAGGGATTGGGGGCAGGAGGAGAAGGGGACGACCGAGGATGAGATGGCTGGATGGCATCACGGACTTGATGGACGTGAGTCTGAGTGAACTCCGGGAGATGGTGGTGAACAGGGAGGCCTGGCGTGCTGCGATTCATGGGGTCGCAGGGAGTTGGACGCGACTGAGCGACTGAACTGAACTGAACTGAACTGAAGGAGCATGATATTTGGACACGGATATTAAGATCACTGGCCAAGGTTTTGGAGAGGAGACCAGAAAGTGCTAAGTCCGTTGAATATCCTCATAAAACGTATGCACATAAGGGACTTCCCTAGTGGTCCAGTGGTTAAGATTTTACTTTCCAACGTAGGGAGTGTGGGTTTAATCCCTGTTTGGGGAGCTAAGATCTCACTTGCGTTGTGGCCAAAAATGCCAAAGCATAAAACAGAAACAATATTGTAACAAATTTAAAAAAACCTTTAAAAAATCTTGAAAAATAATAAGAACCCCAAGGGCTGGTCCAAACACAAATCTGGTTACCCATAGGCTAAGGCCATCATTAAAATAATTATATATATAAAAAAAGACATTTGCACATCATAGAGCGGGAGAAAAACTGCTCAAATATTAGGCAGCCAGACACATCCATGAAGCTCTGTGTCCTGTCAGCCTACACTCTCCAAGGTAAAGGGAAAATTATTTCACCTTGTTCTTCTTACTTCCTCTAAAGAGGCACAGAACCTATTAGTCTTCCTCGGGTTTTAGAGAGAGCACTTATACACTTGAAAATAATCATTTGACCTATTTGTCAGGTGCATAACAGGATGTCAGTTTTGAGAGGGACTACCAGACCACCTTACCTGCCTCCTTAGAAACGTGTATGTATGTCAAGAAGAAACAGAACTGGACATGGAACAACAGACTGGTTCCAAATTGGGAAAGGAGTACATCAGGGCTATATATTGTCACCCTGCTTATTTAACTTCTGTGAAGAGGACATCATGCGAAATGCTGGGCTAGATGAATCCCAAGCTGGAACCAAGATTGCTGGGAGAAATATCAACAATCTCAGACATGCAGATGACACCACCCTAATCACAGAAGGCTGGTTTAAAACTCAGCATTCAAAAAACTTAGATCATGGAATCCTGTCCCATCACTTCATGGCAAATAGATGGGGGAAAAATGGAAACGGGGGCACACTTTCTTTTCTTGGGCTCCAAAATCACTGCAGGTGGTGACTGCAGCCACAGAATTAAAAGACACTTGTTCCTTGGAAGAAAATCTATGACAAACCAGGTTCCTCTGTCCATGGGATTCTCCAGGTAAGAATACTGGAGTGGGTTGCCATCCTTTTGTAGGGGATCTTCCCAATCTAGGGCTTGAACCCATGTCTCCTACATTGGCAGGAGGATTCTTTACCACTGCGCCTGGTGGGCTATAATCCACAGGGTTGCAGAATCAGACACAGCTGAGCATGTACACTTACTTAAACATTTTTCTTTGTGTAATTTTTATGTATATTCAAAGGTGAGATGTTTGAAGGGAAAGACCATTTGTAAATCATTTCTGTATTCCTTGTACTTAGCATAGGACCAGAAAAAAGTTAGCACTGAAAAAATGTATGTGAAATAATGAAAGAATAAATAAATAAATGAAAATTTCCCATGATTATCAATCATCTCTTTTCCCAGATGCCCAAAACAGTGCTATGGTGGGACTTGATCTAACCCATGTCTCATGCATTGGCAGGAGGATTCTTTTTTTTTTTTTTTTTTTCTAATTTTTTAATTTTTACTTTATTTTACTTTACAATACCGTATTGGTTTTGCCATACATTGACATGAATCCACCATGGGTGTATATGAGATCCCAATCCTGAATCCCCCTCCCACATCCCACCCCATTTCCTCTCTCTGGATCATCCCCGTGTACCAGCCCCGAGCATCCTGTATCCTATATCGAACATAGGCTGGTGCTTCATTCTTACATGATAGTATACATGTTTCAATGCCATTCTCCCAAATCATCCCACCCTCTCCCTCTCCCACAGAGTCCAAAAGTCCATTCTATACATCTGTGTCTCTTTTGCTGTCTCGCATACAGGGTCATCATTGCCATCTTTTTAAATTCCATATATATGTGTCAAGGAGGATTCTTTACCACTGCGCCTGGTGGGCTATAATCCACAGGGTTGCAGAATCAGACACAGCTGAGCATGTATACTTACTTAAACATTTTTCTATGTGTAATTTTTATGTATATTCAAAGGTGAGATGTTTAAAGGGAAAGACCATTTGTAAATTATTTCTGTGTTCCTTGTACTTAGCATAGGACCAGAAAAAAGTTAGCATTGAAAAAATGTATGTGAAATAATGAAAGAATAAATAAATAAATGAAAGTTTCCCATGATTATCAATCATCTCTTTTCCCAGATGCCCAAAACAGTGCTATGGTGGGACTTGATCTATCCAGGAGTTGAAATTTTGATTTTCCAAACTTTTTCAACTCCCCCAATCTTGTAGGCATCTGGCATCATCAACTCTGGCATTTTCTTCTCAGCACCCAGAACATGGCCTCCCTGATGGGCTTGGACTTGACACTGTAGATGACGGGGTTGAGCACAGGGGGCACCACCAGGTACACGTAGGCAACAAGGGCGTGTACTATGAGGGGAAGGTGTCTCCCAAAACGGTGGATCATGGACACACCTATGACTGGGATGTAGAAAACCAGAACAGTTAAAACATGAGAAACACAAGTGCTGAGGGCCCGGATACGCTCCCTGAGAGAGGCCAGACCCAGGACTGTGCACAGGATGAAAGTGTAGGAATGTGTGTCAGTATACTGTATTGGTGTTTTTCTTTCTGGCTTACTTCACTCTGTATAATAGGTTCCAGTTTCATCCATCTCATTAGAACTGATTCAAATGAATTCTTTATAATGGCTGAGTAATACTCCATTGTGTATATGTACCACAGCTTTCTTATCCATTCATCTGCTGATGGACATCTAGGTTGTTTTCATGTCCTGGCTATTATAAACAGCGCTGCAATGAACATTGGCGTACATGTCAAGGCCCCCAATTGTGTAGGCATCTAGCATCATCAACTCTGGCATTTCCTCCTCAGCACCCAGAACATGGCCTCCCTGATGGGCTTGGACTTGACACTGTAGATGACGGGGTTCAGCACAGGGGGCACCATCAGGTACACGTAGGCAACAAGGGCGTGTACTATGGGGGGAAGGTGTCTCCCAAAACGGTGGATCAGGGACACACCTATGACTGGGATGTAGAAAACCAGAACGGCTAAAACATGAGAAACACAAGTGTTGAGGGCCCGGATACGCTCCCTGGGAGAGGCCAGACCCAGGACCGTGCACAGGATGAAAGTGTAACACAGGACGATGAGCAGGGAATCGATGCCTGCAGTGGACACAACCACATAGAGCCCATAGAGGATGTTTACGGTGATGTCAGCACAGGCTCTTCTCATCACGTCAGGATGGAAGCAGAATGAATGGGACAAAATGGTCTTATTAGGGCAGAAGTTCAGACGTTTAAGCAGGAAAGGCACTGGGAAGAGAGACAGGGTAGAACGAGCCACGATGGCCAGCCCAATCTTGATGATGACATTGTTTGTGAGGATAGAGGCATAGCGCAGGGGGTTGGAGATGGCCACAAAGCGGTCAAACGACATGGCCAGGAGCACCGAGGACTCCACCACGGAGAAGAAGTGGAGGAAGAACATCTGGACCAGACAGGCGTTGAAGCCGATGAGCCGATGGTCAAACCAGAGCACAGCCAGTGTGGTTGGCATTGTGGCCAAGGTGAGGCCCGCGTCGGTGAGGGCCAGCATGGACAGGAAGTAGTACATGGGCTGGTGCAGGCTGGGGGTCCTCCTCACAGCCAAGAGGATCAGGCAGTTTCCAGTGAGGGCCACAGTGTACATGGAGGAGAAGGGGATGGAGATCCAGCCCTGAATGGCCTCCAGGCCTGGGATGCCAATCATCAAGAAAGCAGGTGGCTGGAAGAAGGAGATGTTATCAGAGGACAGGGAAGGGATCATCTTTGGAAGGCAGCTGAGGTCTCCAGAAGTTTGTGACTTTTTCAGTCTCAGCAGATAGATAGAAAGACACTGACCAGCTATCTGTCAAAGAAGACATTTATTTATGCTTTCATTTATTATTTTTCCTTTTCTCAGCTTTTACTCTGTATTATTAACTCTTCCAGGGATGTGTATACATTAGCCAATGTGTCCTCAAAACAGATGCAGCATGTTGGGGGATAGTTTAAATTTTCCATGGCTGGGTGGGTGCTTGGTTGCTCAGCCATGTCCAACTCTTTACAACCCTTTGGACCCCATGGACCCCAGAGGCCCACTAGCTTCCTCTATCCATGGGATTTCACTGGCAAGAATAGTGGAGTATTGCCATTTCTTCCTCCAGGAGAAAATAAACGACCGAAATAGATTTAGGATTTCTTTCTTTCTAAATATAAATGCTATACTATTTTTGCCCTTTACTTGCAGTCAGTGTCTTCTAATATTGAAAAAAGTGATGTTTGTTAACATTCTTCACTAAGTAAGTGAAACAGAAAATCGCTCAGTCGTGTCTAACTCTTTGAGATCCCATGGACTGTATAGTCTATGTAATTCTCCAGGCCAGAATACTGGAGTGGATAGCCTTTCCCTTCTCTAGGGGATCTTCCCAACCCAGGGGTCGAACTGAGGTCCCCTGCATAGTAGGCAGATTCTTTACCAACTGAGCCACAAGGGAAGCCCAAGTATATTGGAGTGGGTATCCTATTGCTTCTCAAGGGAATCTTCCCAACCCAGGGATTGAACCATGGTCTCCTGCTTTGCAGGCAGATTCTTTACCAGCTGAGCTACCGGGGAAGCCCTTCACTATATAGCACTCTCTAAATGCTCATCATCATCAACCCTTTGCCCTGATTATTACTGTTATTTCACTGATAGCGTATTTTGCATATGTGCTTTCACACAGCACATTAGTTTTTACCTTGTTGATAGATAAGAGAAACATTTTAGCTAAGGTAAAAAGAAAGAAATTCTTAAGTCAATGAAGGGAGGAGAAAACTACAGCTTTCACCTGACTCAGCTATTAGAGCTTGAGATCGTTTTGTATTTGGAGGGTCTGAGTACAATCCCAGGACATTGTCTTCTAATCAACACCCAGTAATGATAAATTCCTAGGCCGAATGTCATATTAAGTACTCAGAAAGTTAAATGAAGAGACGCTTGATTCTCACCAGGTCACTAAGAGCACTTAAATATTTGGGATCTGTCTCTGTTTTGCCCAGAGAATATCCGTCTGGGTCTTTGGATGATGCCCTTATAATCCATTGCTTTACAGGAATCATTCCCTCACTGCATTCACTGAGCATTCCCTACCACTGTTTCCACTTTTCCCCATCTATTTTCCATGAAGTGATGGGACCGGATGCCATGATCTTTGTTTTTTGAATGTTGGGTTTTAAGCCAGCTTTTTCACTCTCTTCTTTCACCTTCATCAAGAGGCTCATTAGTTCCTCTTAAATTTCTGCCATTAAAGTAGTATCATCTGCATATCTGAGGTTGTTGATATTTCTCCCAGCAATCTTGATTCCAGCTTGTGCTTCATACAGCCTGGCATTTCACATGATGTACTCGGCATATAAGTTAAATAAGCAGGGTGACAATATACAGCCTTGACGTACTCCTTTCCCAGTGTTGATTCAGTCTATTGTTCCATGTCTAGTTTTAACTGTTGCTTCTTGACCTGCATACAGGTTTCTCAGGAGGCAGGTAAGATTGTCTAGTATTCCCATCTTTTGAAGAATTTTCTACAGTTTGTTGTGATCCACATAGTCAAAGGCTTTAGTGTGATCAATGAAGAAGTGGATGTTTTTCTGGAATTCTCTTGCTTTTTCTATAATCCAGTGGACATTGGCAATTTGATCTCTGGTTCCTCTGCCTTTTCTAAATCCAGCTTGAACATCTCGAAGTTTTTGGTTCACGTACTATTGAAGCCTAGCTTGGAGGATTTTTAGCATTACCTTGCTAGTGTGTGAGATGAGTGCAATTGTGCTACAGTTTGAACATTCTTTGGCATTGCCTTTCTTTGGGATTGGAATGAAAACTGACCTTTTCCAGTCCTGTGGCCACTGCTGAAGTTTCCAAATTTGCTGGCATATTGAGTGCAGCACTTTCACAGCATCATCTTTTAGGATTCAAAATAGCTCAACTCAAATTCATAGTAATTTGATATTTTTTATGGATTATACTCCATACAAAGTTATTATAAAGTAAGACTATATTCTCTGTGCTGTACACTATATCCTTATATCTTACTTTATACCTAGTAGTTTGTACCTCTAAATCCCCTTCACCTTTTTGCCCCTTTCCCCAGCTCTCTTCCCTCCTATAATTTTTAAGGAATAATAATAAAAACAATAAGGCAACGTTTAAAAAAGAAGGGAGAGACTTGGTGAGTTCCCTTGCTGCTGCTGCTGCTAAGTCGCTTCAGTCGTGTCCGACTCTGTGCGACCTCACAGAAGGCAGCCCACCAGGCTCCCCCATTCCTGGGATTCTCCAGGCAAGAGCACTGGAGTGGGTTGCCATTTCCTTCTCCAATGCATAGGAGTAAAAAGTGAAAGGGAAGTCGCTCAGTCGTGTCTGACTCTTTGAGACCCCATGAACTGCAGCCCACCAGGCTCCTCCATCCATGGGATTTTCCAGGCAAGAGTACTGGAGTGGGGTGCCATTGCCTTCTCCAGAGTTCCCTTAGGGTACGCTGGAAATGAGTCTAATATCAAATTCAGGCCTATTTGGCTTACACACTTTTAGGGGTCATACACCACCTGTGTTGACTATGGGCTGTGCTAGATATGGAACATTTGTTAAGTGTGGGGTTGGCAGGATTAGATTATCAAGAAAACCTTGTTCTCTTCTGATATGCCACAGTGACAAGATTTGAGGTTGTGCAGTTGAAGCCTCTTCCTGTTTCCCCCAAAATCTTCTTTTTAATCCATTCTGTGACCCTTTGGCTCCTTCTTATAAAGAATTAAAATTTTCTGTTTATTGTGTTAATTATCTCCTGGCTACTGCTTTTCTTTTTCCTAATCCAAGACACATTTCCTCAAGAATCTCATTCATTCTCAGTGTTTTGATAATTTCACAAATTTCTGTTTCTTTCCCCCCAAGAGTAATCAATGAATGAACAACAAAATAAAATTGAATGAAGACACCCTAAATTTTATAATCCAGTTCCCCTTCACTGTGGGGCTTCTCTGATAGTTCATTTGGGAAAGAATCTGCCTGCAATACAGGAAACCCCAGTTTGATTCCTGGGTTGGGAAGATACCCTGGAGAAGGAACAGGTACCCACTCCAGTATTCTGACCTGGAGAATTCCGTGGTCTGTATAATCCATGGGGTCGTAAAGAGTTGGACATGACTGAGCAACTTTCGGTTTCACTTTCCCCTCCACTGCACCCTGAACAGGGCACCTCCTAGGTGGATATGTTCACAACTTAAAGTATAAATTTTGTATATATTAAAAACCAATGGCACCTTCAGATTAATACAATTGCTATTTATTATTATCCAATTTTATTTAGGTTTACTTAGGATCAACCCAGGAAATACCCTCTGTCATTGGTACATTAATGATGACATGATAACAGAAGGTGAATTCTGAGCTGTTCATTTAACTTGTGGGAATCTGAGGATTAATTTTATGTCAGATTAGTGTCACAAATCTCTTTCTTCCATTCTGCATTAATTGATCTATTATTGGGTTATTCATAAATCCCTTGTCTTAGAACTTGCTTTTGTCCACCGTTCATAGGTAGATCCCATGCAGTTGTGGGTATTTGTGTGGCCTATTGCTCTTGGCTGTGGTGGAAGGATCCAGTGGTAATTTAAGCTGAACTTTCAGGAAGTTTAGAGCACAGGGAGTAAGATGATAGGATACCAGTTAAGACTAGTTGCCAAACCCATGAGCAACTCCAGTGCAATCACAAGAATTTCTCCCTTCATCCTGATTATGACCTTTCTATCCCCTTTTGTGAATATTACAGTGTCATGAGGAGCCTGAGAGTAGAAAAGGATTCTCTGTGGTGAAACAAAAGAAAAGCTTTATTTTCTGTTCTTTTCCTAAAATGCCTATTTTAGTAGCCAATTTCTAGCAACATGTTTCTTGCTTCCCATGAAGCTTGGAAGTGTTATAATAAATCACTTTAACCTGGAAACAGACCAGGTTTGTTCTTCTATTATTATCTCCAGGACACTGAAGAGTCAAAGATATTATGAATTATAGCTCTCCTCCCCCGAGGAATTCAAGCGCTTCCACTTTAGCATTCTAGGTTTCCATTAACTTGTGACTGGGTATGTCTGGGAATGTCAAATTGTCTACAGACAAAAGGCTGAATCCACCATACTTTCTCCACTTGACCTAAAAGCCAAATGCTTTTCTATCTTAAAAATTTTCTACAAAAAAGAAAACCATGGTAATTATGTGACATGAGGGAGCTGCTATCTAATGCTATGGTATAATCATTTTGTAATAGTTGAGTCTTTTATAAAAGGCTCTTCTTACTCAGAAAAATGGAAACGAAAATCTCATAGTGAGAGTATAGACACCTAGAAAATGTTCAGATCACCCACAGGACAGGTGGGATTTCCCTTATACTGATGCCTTACTTAGAGAAACAGAAGTGTACTCATCTGCTTGGACACAGAGTCTGGGTTTCTGAATAATTATATGAATTAGGAAATCTTTGTGTTCAGAGAGTAGTTCTTTACTTCTCCCCTACCTGAGGGTGTGGACCTGCCATTTATGGAAGGTCCTTTCCTTCCTGCTCCTGGCATCTACACATCCTCCAGCTCACTGGCTCCTCAAGACAGCAACTGACAGAGAGGGATCTCAGACTCTAACTGGTCCTCATCCTTCTAAATAGTGTAGAAAGGGTCCTAACTGGTCCCAAAGTTACTCACGCTGCTTGTTGTTGCAGTCTTCTCTCCTACTGCACATTCTGAAGGAGCCCAGAAAAACTCTGCAATTAAGATCCTACTTTATACCACTGACTGGGTGCCTTAGTGAGTCACTGCTCCCCAGGGATGGCCCTGCCACAGGCGACAGAGGATAGTCTCTGCTTAGTCTTTCTTGGGGAACTGATAACATGCAGGACATATGTGTTTGGATGAAAACTTATAAAACATGGTTTATTTGAGCAATTGAATTGTGGAGGAGAAGGCTAGAATCATCATCTTTTCTAAGTTGATCCAACTGTTAAGAAGGCTACCATTAAAAAATAGTATTGGTGAGAATGTGGAGAAATTAGAACCTTTGTACACTGTTGGTGAAACAGTAAACTGGTGCAGCTGCTATGAAAAACAGTATGGAGTTTACTCAGAAATTAAATTTGCAACTACTGTATCATCCAGCAGTTCTACTTCTGAGTATATATTCAAAAGAACTGACAGCAGGATCTAAAAGATATCTGCAATATCACCTTAAGACAATATTTATGTTTCCGGATGTCGACCTCTAAATCCTGCTTAAATTTACCCACTCCCCAATTTTTTGCCAGTATAGCTGCCAGTGAAGAAATGGCCTACCGGAGTGGTCTCTGGGATGACTTTGGAACAAAAGTATTTCTATCCCAGAGACACAGAATTTTACAAGGTGAGGCAGAGAGAGTGATATACTGAAACGTAGAGGCTCTAATATTATAATCTCAGGCAATAGCAAATGGTCAGAGGAAGGCCATTTTTGAGCAAGGAGATATACGTTTGGAGCAACAAGGATGTCCATTGAATCCACAGCTGTGAAGAGCTGTAACTCTAGCTTTCATTGCTTGAGATTTGATGTAAATTTAATAAATAGTTGTTGAATAAATACACGAATAAACTTCAGTGTATGTATTTAGGAGTTATGATTCATAAATAGGTTTATTCAAGCAGTATTCCTGAAGCCACCTTTGGTCTAATCTCTTTTCCGGATAATGAAGACATTCAATGAGAATCAGGTTTCACTGTTGCCTTCCAGAAACTGTCAGTCCAGTTCAGTTCAGTCATTCAGTCGTGTCAGACTCTTTGCGACCCCATGAATCGCAGCACGCCAGGCCTCCCTGTTCATCACCAACTCCCGGAGTTCACTCAGACTCACGTCCATCGAGTCCGTGATGCCATCCAGCCATCTCATCCTCGGTCGTCCCCTTCTCCTCCTGCCCCCAATCCCTCCCAGCATCAGAGTCTTTTCCAGTGAGTCAACTCTTCTCATGAGGTGGCCAAAGTACTGGAGTTTCAGCTTTAGCATCATCCCTTCCAAAGAAATCCCAGGGTCGATCTCCTTCAGAATGGACTGGTTGGATCTCCTTGCAGTCCAAGGGACTCTCAAGAGTCTTCTCCAACACCACAGTTCAAAAGCATCAGTTCTTCGGTGCTCAGCCTTCTTCACAGTCCAACTGTCAGTACAGTTGAAACTGTCAGTACAAAGCATGTTTCAACAGCAAGTGGTAAGAGTTCTAAGAGAGGTGTGTATAGGCTACAAAAGGAGTAGCAGAGAGAAGATCACAGACCCAGAGGACAGGAACTTTTACCTCCTCCAGAAGGAGAAGAGTCTTGTAATTAAGACAGTGAGAGTAGGAGTTGGGGACGCTAGCAGTAAAGAAGCTGGAGGTCCTCTCCCCAGGGATGTGCAGCGTGGGCCAGGCCTCTGCTGCCTACATCTGAAGGTAAGCTAGGGGAGGAGTACGAGACCCTGCATCCAGAGATCTCCATTTCTGAAGGGACTCTGTGGGCCCTATGCTGTTGATACATTCTCTCACTGTGTTCATTCATCCATCCATTAAAGCATTATGCATTGAGTGGGAAGCATTTTTTATCAATAATTATGATACAGTGTGTTAAGTATTACAACTGAAGGAAACACTGGGTGCTCAGTGATACTGTTGAACTCTCTGATTTGCCTTGGGGTGGGTGGGCGTTCAAGAAGTCCCAATTACAGTTTTGAGTAAAATCATATTCTAGTCAAGAGGAGGGATGATTATTTTGCTGCCTGTGAATTCTAATTCAGCATCCCTAATATGCATACCCAAACTCAGTCTTAGGATCTGTTCAGTATCTAATAATTATCTAAGAGGCTGCCCTATCTCTCTTGAAATATAGGACCATGGGCATGAGGGTCTCTCTGTCTCTCTCTCTTTGTGTGTGTACATATATATGTACACACACACATACACATATGTATATATAAGATATGCTCCACTCACACTTTCTCATTTTTATAAATTTAAAATGTCTGCAAGAGTCAAAAGAATATTCTTTTTTTAAAAAAATATTTATTTTATTTGGAGGCTAATTACTTTGCAATTTTGCCATACATTGACATGAATCCGCCATGGGTGTACATGTGTTCCCCATCCTGAACCCACCTCCCACCTTCCTCCCCATCCCATCCCTCTGGGTCATCCCAGTGCACCAGCCCCGAGCACCCTGTATCATGCATCAAACCTGGACTGGCTATTCATTAGTGAAAGTGAAGTCACTCAGTCGTGTCCGACCCTCAGCGACCCCATGGACTGCAGCCCATCAGGCTCCTCCATCCATGGAATTTTCCAGGCAAGAGTACTGGAGTGGGGTGCCATATTACACATATGATAATATACATGTTTCAATGCCATTCTCCCAAATCAACCCACCCTCAGCCTCTCCCACAGAGTCCAAAAGACTGTTCGATACATCTGTGTCTCTTTTGCTGTCTTGAGAAACACAAGCTGGAATCAAGATTGCAGGGAGAAATATCAATAACCTCAGATATGCAGATGACACCGCCCTTATGGCAGAAAGAGGAACTCAAAAGCCTCTTGAAAGTGAAAGAGGAGAGTGAAAAAGTTAGCTTAAAGCTCAACATTCAGAAAACGAAGATCATGGCATCTGGTCCCGTCACTTCATGGGAAATAGATGGGGAAACAGTGGTAACAGTGTCAGACTTTATTTTTGGGGGCTCCAAAATCCCTGCAGATGGTGACTGCAGCCATGAAATTAAAAGACACTTACTCCTTGGAAGAAAAGTTATGATCAACCTAGATGGCATATTCAAAAGCAGAGACATTACTTTGCCGACTAAGGTAAGGCTACGGTTTTTCCAGTGGTCATGTAAGGATGTGAGAGTTGGACTGTGAAGGAGACTGAGCGCCGAAGAATTGATGCTTTTGAACTGTGGTGTTGGAGAAGACTCTTGAGAGTCTCTTGGATTGCAAGGAGATCCAACTAGTCCATTCTGAAGGAGATCATCCCTGAGATTTCTTTGGAAGGAATGATGCTAAAGCTGAAACTCCAGTACTTTGGCCACCTCATGCAAAGAGTTGACTCATTGGAAAAGACTCTGATGCTGGGAGGGATTGGGGGCCAGAGGAGAAGGGGACGAGAGAGGATGAGATGGCTGGATGGCATCACGGACTCGATGGATGTGAGTCTGAGTGATCTCCGAGAGATGGTGATGGACAGGGAGGCCTGGCGTGCTGCGATTCATGGGGTCACAAAGAGTCTGACATGACTGAGCGACTGAACTGAACTGATACAGGGTTCTGATACTTGTATTCCAATCACCTAGATTAGCAACATTTTTAACACTGTTTTCTGTCTCTCTTTCCTGCCTTCACTCTCTATATATGCACTCACATACATTTATTTTGATAACTCATTTGAAAATAAATTATACCTATTATAACCCTCTTAATGAATATTAAGTATGCACTTCCCCAAAATAGATTTTCCTACCTAATCCCAAAACTATTTTTAAACCTAGGCAAATCATATCAGCCTAATACTATTGTGATCATTCACCTAGAGCCAGACACCCTAGATTGCGAAGTCAAGTGGGCCTTATGAAGCATTACTATGAACAAAGCTAGTGGAGATGATGAAATTACAGTTGAGATATTTCAAATCCTAAAAGATGATGCTGTGAAAGTGCTGCACTCAATATGCCAGCAAATTTGGAAGACTCAGCAGTGGCCACAGGACTGGAAAAGGTCAGTTTTCATTCCAAACCCAAACAAAGGCAATGCCAAAGAATGTTCAAACTACTGCACAATTGCACTCATCTCACACACTAGTAAAGTAATGCTCAAAATTCTCCAAGCTAGCCTTCAACTGTGAACTTCCAGATGTGAACCATGAACTTCCAGATGTTCAAGCTGGATTTAGAAAAGGCACAGGAACTGGAGATCAAATTGTCAACATCCCTTGGATCATAAAAAGCAAGAGAGGTCCAGAAAAACATCTATTTCTGCTTTATTGACTATGCCAAAACCTTTGACTGTGTGGATGACAAAAAACTGTGGAGAATTCTGAAAGAGATGGGAATACCAGACCACCTTTAGAGAAATTTGTATGCAGGTCAGGAAGTAACAATTAGAACCGGACATGGAACAACAGACTGGCTCCAAATTGGGAAAGGGATATGTCAAGGCTGAATATTGTCACACTGCTTAACTTATATACAGAGTACATCATGAAAAACGCTGGGGTGGAAGAAGCATAAGCTGGAATCAAGATCGCCAGGAGAAACATCAACAACCTCAGATATGCAGATGAGACCACCTTTATGGCAGAAAGTGAAGAAGAGCTAAAGAGCCTCTTGATGAAAGTGAAAGCAGAGTGAAACAGTTGGCTTAAAACTTAACATTTAGAAAACTAAGATCATGGTGCTGGTCCCATCACTTCATGGCAAATAGCTGGGGAAACAATGGAAACAGTGACAGACTTTATTTTTTTGGGTTCCAAAATCACTGCAGATGGTGACTGCCGCCATGAAATTAAAAGACGCTTACTCCTTGGAAGAAAAGTTATGACCAACCTAGACAGCATATTCAAAAACAGAGACATTACTTTGCCAACAAATGTCTGTCTAGTCAAAGCTATGGTTTTTCCAGTAGTCACGTATGGATGTGAGAGCTGGACTACAAAGAAAGCTGAGCCCCGAAGAATTGATGCTCTTGAAGTGTGGTGTTGGAGAAGACTCTTGAGAGTCCCTTGGTCAGCAAGGAGATCCAATCAGTCCATCCTAAAGGAAATCAGTCCTGAATATTCATTGGAAGGACTGATGCGGAAGTTGAAGCTCCAATACTTTGGCCACCTGATGCGAAGAACTGACTCATTTGAAAAGACCCTGATGCTGGGAAAGATTGGAGGCAGGAGGAGAAGGGCATGACGGAGGATGAGATGGTTGGATGGCATCACCGCCTCTAAGGGCATGAGTTGGCGTAAACTCCAGGAGTTGGTGATGGACAGGGAGGCCTGTCATGCTGCTGCAGTCCATGGGGTTGCAAAGAGTCAGACATGACTGAGCGATGGAACTGAACTGTACTAAATACTATTACTTATAAATAATACATTTTTGAATTCCATGATTGTCCTAATAATGGCTAATTAATGCTGCTGCTGCTGCTGCTAAGTCATTTCAGTCATGTTCAACTCTGTGCAACCCCATAGACGGCAGCCCACCGGGCTCCCCCATCCCTGGGATTCTCCAGGCAAGAATACTGGAGTGCGTTGCCATTTCCTTCTCCAATGCATGAAAGTAAAAAGTGAAAGTGAAATTGCTCAGTCATGTCCGACTCTTAGCGACCCCATGGACTGCAGCCTAACGAGGCTCCTCTGTCCATGGGATTTTCTAGGCAAGAGTACTGGAGTGAGGTGCCATTGCTTTCTCCATTATGCCCCTTTGATCTCTTTTAATTTAGATTAAGTCCCTGACATAGCTTTTATAACACCGTATTTTGAAAACTATTCCAGGCTACTAGTTTGTGTGTGTGTGTGTGTGTTAGTGTAGGTATGCATGTGTGTGGTGCTTTCCACATTTATTGTTTCCCTGGTTATTCCTCAGAGTTAGATTCAGGTTGAGCATTTTTGATAGGACTTTTACATATGAGATTTTGTGTCCTTATTCATATCAAAAGGCACATAAGGTCAGATTACATCTTATTGGTTAACCTAAATTTGATCATTTGCTTAAGATATGATTGCCAGTCTCTTTATTGATGAAACAGATTTATCCTTTTTTATTTAGTAAGTAAGTTGTGCAGTGTACTTTGAAACTGTGTGAATATTGTATCTGAACATCCTTTAAGCATTTGTTGATTATTTAAAATACATTAAAAACTGCAAAGAGGTTATCTTATAAATCAAGACTTTTGCATTTGTTTCATGACCTTCTATAAAAAGAGTTTTCTTCTTTTCTTACTCTTCAGTTTGAATATCACTGGGGACTCATCCTTTTCTTAAAGAATTCTATTTGCTATAATCAATTGCTGTTAAAATTATTTTTAATGTTCTAATTGACCTACATTGGGCCACTGGTAGCCTTTCTGAATGAGTTTCTGTGTTTTTTTTTTTTTTTTTTTTTA
>SJYT01015516.1:677194-699917 GCA_006410635.1 Cephalophus harveyi | reverse complement strand
TGACAAACCCACAGCAAACATTATCCTCAATGGTGAAAAACTGAAAGCATTTCCCCTAAAGTCAGGAACAAGACAAGGGTGCCCACTTTCACCGCTACTATTCAACATAGTTCTGGAAGTTTTGGCCACAGCAATCAGGGCAGAAAAAGAAATAAAAGGAATCCAAATTGGAAAAGAAGAAGTAAAACTCTCACTGTTTGCAGATGACATGATCCTCTACATAGAAAATCCTAAAGACTCCACCAGAAAATTATTAGAGCTAATCAATGAATACAGTAAAGTTGCAGGATATAATATCAACATACAGAAATCCCTTGCATTCCTTTACACTAATAATGAGAAAGTAGAAAAAGAAATTAAAGAAACAATTCCATTCACCATTGCAACGAAAAGTATAAAAGACATTTTAAATGCCCATGATCATTCCTTTTTGCAGAATTTTAAAAGATTAACATAGTTATCACATGTGCTCTCATAATTACTTTTCTGATGGAGAAGGGAGATATTTTATCTAAAGTGAAAAGAAAATTCTGAAGTCCAACAAAGGAAGAGAAAGCTGCAGCTTCTTCCTGAATTATTAAAACTGTTAGAACTAGGGATCTTCTCGTGTTTGGAGGGTCTGGGTTCAAATCCTAGGACTTTGTCTTCTAATCAAGATCCATAATGATTAATACCTAGGCTGTTAAGTACTAGGAAAGTTTTGGTGAATGAAGAGACACTTGATTCTCACCAGGTCGCTGAGAACACTTAGATGTTTGGGGTCCGTCTCTGCCTTGCCCAGAGACTATCTGCCTGGGTCTTTAAATGCCCCTGTAATCCAGGCTACATCTTGCTTTGTAGGAATCATTTTCTTACTCCATTCACTGAGCGTTCCCCATAATGTTTAGAATACCAGCTAAATCTTTTGTTCAGCCTCTTAGCACACTCATCAAGAGGACTTGATTTGTCCCTGAATGACCTCCCTGTACTCTCTCAGCACTGATCTCAGCCCTAGCTGGGAGGGCCGCAGCTGCAGGAGGATGAGACCTAAGGTTCTCTTCTCCAAGTTAGAATTTCCACAGAAGCCAGTCAAAGATATGAATGAAAGACATAAATTTAGGCTCACTGAGGATTCAGTGGGATCTGTCCTAGAAATATCAGTTTAGTTCCTGATTTTGGGGAAATAAATTTTGTTTGAAACTAACACAACATTTTATATTTTAAAAATTTTATAGCATTTTTCCTTTTTCATTTTAAATTTTTATTTATTTTTTAATTGAAGGATAATTTCTTTACAGAATTTTGTTGTTTCCTGTCAAACCCAACATGAATCAGCCATAGGTATACATATATCCCCTCCATTAAAAATTTTATAGCATTTTTCCTTTTTTATTTTAAATTTTTATTTATTTTTTAATTGAAGGATAATTTCTTTACAGAATTTTGTTGTTTCCTGTCAAACCCAACATGAATCAGCCATAGGTATACATATATCCCCTCCCTTTTAACCTCCCTCCCATCTCCCTCCCCACCCCTCCCCTCTCGGTTGATTTTGGGGAAATACATTTTCTTATCAGTTATTGGATACCTCTTGTCTTCCAGATATTAGACATTCTATTCTCTCATATATTAGTAAATAATACCACTCAGTCTCAGAAAATGATGCAAGTATTACTTTAAACAAGTATATTTTAAACAAATAATAAAAATGACAATAATAATAAAAAATAAAACTGGAGGGAGAGGCTTAACGAGTTTCTCTAGGCTATGCCAGAAAGGAATCCAAATTAAAATTCAGGTCTATTTGGCTTACACACTTTAAACAATCTTAAACCTTCTGTATTGGCTGTACTAGATACTGGGGATTTGTTAAGTGTGGGGCTGGCAGGATCAGATTATCAAGAAGAGCTTGTTCTCTGCTGATGTTCCATGATGATAAGATTGAGGTTCTGGAAATGAAACCCTTTCCTGTTTCTCCAAAAATCTTCTGCTGTTTCTCTGTGACTGTTTCAGTTCAGTCGCTAAGATGTGTCTGACTCTTTGCGATCCCATAGACTGCAGCACACCAGGCCTCCTTGTCCATCAAAAATTCCCGGAGCTTGGTCAAACTCATGTCCACCAAGTCAGTGATGCCATCCAACATCTCATCCTCTGTTGGCCCCTTCTCCTCCAAATTTCAATCTTTCCCAGCATCAGGGTCTATTCCAATGAGTCAGTTCTTTGCAGAGTCAGTTCTTCAGCTTCAGCTTCAGCATCAGTTCTTCCAATGAATAGTCAGGACTGATTTCCTTTAGGCTGGACTGACTGGATCTCCTTGAGGTCCAAGGGACCCTCATGAGTCTTCTTCAACACCATAGTTCAAAAGCATCAATTCTTCAGTGCTCAGCTTTCTTTATAGTCCACCTCTCATATCCATACATGACTCCTGGAGAAACCATACCTTTGACTTGATGGACCTTTGTCAGCAAAGCAATGTCTCTGCTTTTTAATATGCAGTCTAGGTTTGTCAAAGCTTTTCTTCTACGGAGCACGCGTCTTTTAATTTCATGGCGGCAGTCACCATCTGCAGTGATTTTGAAGCCTTCCAAAATAAAGCCTGTCACTATTTCCACTGTTTCCCCATCTATTTGTCATGAAGTGATGGGACTGGATTCCATGATCTTAGTTTTTTGAATGTTGAGTTTCAAGCCAGCTTTTTCACTCTCCTCTTTCATTTTCATCAAGAGGTTTTTAGTTCCTCTTTGCTGTCTAAGTATGATGTCATCTACATACCTGAGGTTATTGATATTTCTCCTGGCAATCTTGATTCCAGCTTGTACTTCATCCAGGCCAGTATTTTGCATGATGTACTCTGCATATAAGTTAAATAAGCAGGGTGACAATATACAGCCTTGATGT
The DNA here is from genome assembly GCA_006410635.1 of Cephalophus harveyi. Lineage (NCBI taxonomy): Eukaryota > Metazoa > Chordata > Mammalia > Artiodactyla > Bovidae > Cephalophus > Cephalophus harveyi. The sequence goes on along the minus strand of SJYT01015516.1, from coordinate 697,040 downwards.
ACTCCTTTCCTATTTGGAACCAGTTTGTTGTTCCATGTCCAGTTTTAATTGTTGCTTCCTCACCTGCATACAGATTTCTCAGGAAGCAGGTAAGGTGGTCTGGTATTCCCATATCTTTCAGAATTTTCCACAGTTTGCTGTGATCCACACAGTTAAAAGCTTTGGGGGTAATCAATAAAATAGAAATACATGTTTTTCTGGAAATCTCTTGCTTTTTCTATGATCTAACAGATGTTGGCAATTTGATCCCTATTTCCTCTGCCTTTTCTAAATCCAGCTTGAACATCTGAAAGTTCTTGGTTCACATACTGTTGAAGCCTAGCTTGGAGAATTTTGAGCATTATTTGATTATCTGGGTTGTGAAGATCTTTTTTGTACAGTTCTTCTGTGTACTCTTGCCACCTCTTCTTAATATCTTCTGCTTCCATTTCTGTCCTTTATTGAGCTCATCTTTGCATGAAATGTTTCCTTGGTATCTTTAATTTTCTTGAAGTGATCTCTAGTCTTTCCCATTCTATTGTTTTCCTCTATTTCTGTGCATCGATCACTTAGGAAGGCTTTTTATCTCTCCTTGCTATTCTTTGGAACTCTGCATTCAAATGGGTATATCTTTCCTTTTATCTTTTGCCTTTGAGTCTCTTCACAGCTATTTGCAAGATCTCCTCAGACAACCATTTTGCCTTTTTGCATTTCTTTTTCTTGGGGATGGTCTCGATCACTGCCTCCTATACAGTGTCATGAACCTCCGTCCATAGTTCTTCAGGCCCTCTATCAGATCTAATCCCTTGAATCTATTTGGTCACTTCCACTATATAATCAACGGATTTGATTTAGGTCATACCTGAATGGTCTAGTGGCTTTCCCTACTTTCTTCAATTTAAGTCTGAATTTGGCAATAAGNGAGTGTCACGAACCTCTGTCCATAGTTCTTCAGGCACTCTGTCTATCAGATCTAATCCCTTGAATCTATTTGTCACTTCCACTGTATAATCATAAGTGATTTGATTTAGGTCATACTTGAATGGTCTAGTGGCTTTCCCTGCTTTTTTCAGTTTAAGTTTGAATTTTGCAATAAGGAGCTTTATGATCTGAGCCATATGAGTCCATGATCTGAGTTCATGATCCCAGTGTTGTTTTTGCTGACTATATAGAGGTTCTCCACCTTTGGCTGCAAAGCATATAATCATTCTGATTTCGGTATTGACCATCTGGTAATGTCCATGTGTAGAGTCATCTCTTGTGTTGTTGGAAGAGGGTGTTTGCTATGACCAATGTGTTCTCTTGGCAAAGCTATGTTAGCCTTTGCTCTAAGCAGGGCAAAGGCTGTGACCCTTCAGAACCTTCTTATAAAGTCATTTGCCTTTTATTGTGCTAATTATCTCCTTGGTTTTGCTTTTCTCTTCACTGATCCTAGGTATATTTCTTCAGCTCTTAGTTCATCTCACTGTTTTGATTTTGATGATTTCATAAATTTCTATACCTTTTTTTTTTGGGGGGGATAATCAATAAATGAACAAGATCAGAACCTTCTTATAAAGTCATTTGCCTTTTATTGTGCTAATTATCTCCTTGGTTTTGCTTTTCTCTTCACTGATCCTAGGTATATTTCTTCAGCTCTTAGTTCATCTCACTGTTCTGATTTTGATGATTTCATAAATTTCTATACTCTTTTTTTTGGGGGGGGGATAATAAATAAATGAACAAGAAAATGAATAATTGAATGAAGACAGTAATTTTATTACCCAGTTCTTCACTCAGTCCATTAACATAGCATCTCAAAGGTCCATATGTTCACAACTTAAGCTATATACTTTGTATATAGTAAAGACCAGTGGTTTCTTCAGATTAATACAATTAATTGTTATTATTAACTAATTTCATTTGGATTTGCTTAGGATCAATCCAGGAGATACTCACAAATCAAAATAGAATGTGTCAGCTCTCCATTTAATTTGAAGGAATCTGAGGATTAATTTTTGAGACGGAAATGGCAACTCACTCCAGTATTCTTGCCCAGAGAATCCTGTGGACAGAGGAGCCTGGTGGGCTGCTGTCCATGGGGTCACATAGAGTCAGGCACGACTGAAGCAGTATAGCATGCATGCATGCATTGGAAAAGGAAATGGCAATCCACTCCAGTATTTTTGCCTGGAGAATCCCAGGGACGGAGGGGCCTGGTGGGCTGCCATCTATGGGGTCGCCCAGAGTTGGACATGACTGAAGCGACTTAAGAGCAGAAGCAGCCGCAGAGGAATAATTTTATCTGGGATTAATGTCACAGTTCTCTTTCTTTCATCCTGCATTAATTCATCTATTATTGAATTACTCTTAAACCCCTTGTTTTGAACTTGCTTTTTTCCACAGTTGATATGTAGGTCCCATGTAACTGTGGGTATTTGTGTGATCTATTACTCTTGGCTGTGGTAGCAGGATCCAAATGGTAACTTAAGCTGAACATTACAAGAAGTTTAGAGCTTAAGGGGTTAAAATTATAGCATACCCCTTAAGGAAAATTGCCCCAGATTATGAGTAACTCTTATACAACCAAGCCAATTTCTCCCTTACATCCAGATAATGACCTCTTTACCTGCTTTTTGTGTATATAAGTGTTATGAGGAAATAATATTGGAAAAGATTCTCTGTGGTTTAAAAAAAAAAGGGAAGGTTTTTTTTTTCCCACTCTTATTTTACTAAAATGTCTATTTTAGTAGTCAAGTTGGATAGATATGTTTTGTGCTTCCCATGTGGTTCAGAATTTTAAAATAAATCATTTTAACCTGGAATCAGACCAGATTTGGTCTTCTATTATTATCTCCAGGATCCTAAAAGGTCAAAGATATTTTAAATTATAGCTCTCCCCTGAGGAATTCCATCCTTTCCACTTTAGCACTCTAGGATTCTGTTATCTTCTGACTCTGTATGTCTGGGAAAGTCAAATAGCCTAGAAGCAAAAGGTTGAATCCACTGTCCTTTCTGTCCTTGAACTCAAAATCAAGTGTATACAGATGGTCAAGAGACACATGAAAAGATGCTCAACATCACTAATTATTAGAGAAATGCAGATAAAAACTACAGTGAAGCATCACCTCACACAGGTCAGATGGCCATCTTCAAAACATCTGCAAACAATAAATGCTAGATAGGATGTGGAGAAAAGGAAAATCTCCCATACTTGATGAGAATGCATGTTAATACAGCCACTATGGAGAACAGTATGAATATTCCTTAAAAAACTGAAAATAGAACTACCCTATGGCCCAGCAATACCACTCCTGGGTATATACCCAGAGAAAACCATTATTCAAAAAGACACACGCAGTCCAATATTCATTGCAGCACTATTTAGAATAGCCAGGACATAGAATCAACCTAAATGTCCATTGATAGATGAATGGATAAAGAAGATGTGGTGCATACATATGATGGAATATTTCTCAGTCATAAAAGAAGTGAAACTGGGTCTTTTGTAGATATGTGGATGGAGCTAGAGTTTGTCATACAGAGTGAAGTAAGAAAGTGAAAAACAAATATCATATGTTAACGTATATATGTGGAATCTAGAAAAATGGTCAGATGAACCTCTTTTCAGGGCAGGAATAGAGATCCAGACATAGAGTATGGATATGTGGACTTGGGGGTATATCTACAGTGCAGCACAGGGAGCCCAGCTCAGTGCTCTGTGGTGACACAGGCGGGCTGAATGATGGGGTGTGAGTGGGAGGCATAAAATCGAGGGCAAACATAAAACTGATTCACTTCGTTGTAAAGTAGAAACCAACACAATATTGTAAAACAACTATACACCCCCCGCCAAAAAACGTCAAGTGCTTTTCTTTTTCCTACCAGAAAAAGAGAAAAATAAACATGATAATTATGTGACATGATGGAGGTGCTATCTAATGCTATGGTGTAACAATTTTGCATTATTTAAGTCAAGTGCTCTTCTAAGAGTTTCTTCTTACTCAGAAAACACGAGAAAGACAAATCTCATAGAGAGAACTGAGACAGCAAGTAAATATCCAGATCACCCACAGGATGCTCTCTGGGGTGGAATATTAAGATACCTTTATATTGATACCTTACTTAGAGAAATAAAAAAGGTACCAATCTGCTTGGACACAGAATCTGGGTTTCTGCATAATTATCTGAATTAGACAGTCCCTAATGGGGGGTGGAGAGCGGGGAGGAGGGGAGGGGTATGAATGTGGATCTGGCATTTACAGGAAGGCTGGCCTCCTTCCTTTCCCTCCTACTCTTGACATGTGCTCGTTCTCCATCTCAATGGCTCTTCCACATGAAAGCAGCTGATCAAGAGGGCAGCTCAGATTCTCTAACCAGGCCCCCCTCCTAATAAATGTGTATGAAGTGTTGTATCTGGGCCCCAAGTTACTCACCCTGCTTGTTGTTGCAGCCTTCTCTACTGTTCCTCATTCTGAAGGAGCCCAGAAAATCTCTGCAACTAAGACCCTACTTTATATCTGGTGTCTTGAGATGCTGCTCCCCAGGGACATCCTGGCAACAGGCCACAGAGGATAGTCTTAGCTTAGTCTTTCCTGGGCAATGGAAAATGTGCAAAATATGTAGTTTTGGTCAGAAAGTTATATTACTGAGCAGCTGATTTGTGAAGGAGAGGGCTAGAGTCATCCTCTCTAGGCTCATCCCTGCTACCACATCTGTAGGAGATTTTACTTGGCACTTCAAACTTTTTTTTTAACTATGTCCTTTAGTATGTGGAGTCACACAGAATACTTCCTGGTCCCTCCAAGTGACCCTTACAGACGCTCAGGTGAGTTGTGTTTATTTCTCTGCACTCTCTTCTTGGTTCCTAGGGTTGTTCTTGCAGGTTAAGCAGATTCACTTCTGTGTCTGTTTCTCCTGGGATTTCGTGAAAACACCATCATGTTTCATAGCTACTATGGATAAAGTAACCTGGGAGGACAGATGGGGAATAAATGGCTTAAGACACAGAGAGATGAATGGGGGAAGACATGGGAGCGCACCTGTGTCTCTGGACTTGTGTTTTAGAGATGCAGCATGCCACCCTACCCAGGACATTGTCCTCGCCATCTTGTTCTATCCCCAGGGACTTCCGTTACTTCTATTAAAGTGAAAACATGAAAGCATGAAGAAGCCCCAGAGCCAACGTATAGAAGCATCTGTGTGTATGTGTGTATGTGTGTTACAGCTTTATTGAGGTATCATTAATGTACAGAAAGCTGAATTTCTTTAATTTATCTAATTTGATCCATTTGAACATACCTATATACCCTTAAAATCATTCCTTACAATCAAGGTGACAGACATCTATCACCTCCAAATGTTTCCTTGTTGCAAATGGCTGGATTTTCTTTTTAAAGGCTAAGTAATAATCCACTTTATGTGTATACCATATTTTCTTTATCTATTCATCTGTTGACGGACAATTGGGTTGTTTTACTATCTTGGCTATTGTGAATAATGCTGAAATGAATATGGGAGTTATAGATACATAAAGGGAGAAGGAAATGGCAACCCACTCCAGTATTCTTGCCTGGAGAATCCTAGGGACAGCAGAGCCTGGCAGGCTGCTGTCTACGGGGTTACACAGAGTCGGACATGACTGAAGCGACTTAGCAGCAGTAATAGATATGTAAAGAATGTATTCCCAACTTAATATAGGACATATATGACAAGCCCATAACTTACAATATGCTCAATAGTAAAAACTGAAACATTTTTCTGATGAACGAGAATTGGAAACAAGGGAAGTATGCTCACTTTTTCCACTTCTACTCAATGTAGTACTAAAATCCAGGCCAAAGTAGTGACTTAAGGAAAGGAAATAAAGAGCTCCAACTGTAAAATTAGAAATAAAATTACCTCTGTTTGCAGGCTACCCAATCTTATGTATTCGAAATCCCCAAAGCTCTATAAGAAAACAGTTTACAATAAATTCAAGAAAGTTTCAAGGTACAAAATTAGTACACAAAATCAGTTTTGTTTTTATTACAGTAACAATCAATTATCCAAAATGGACAATAAGAAAAACTAATCTTTTTACTATAGAATCAAATCAAATCAAATACTTAGGAATACACTTAACTAAAGAGATGACAGACTTGTACACTGAAAACTATAAATCACTGAAGAAGACAATAAATAAATGAAAGTAGACTTTATGTTCATGGATTGGAAGAGTTATATTGTCAAAGTGTGCATTTTACTCCAGATGATCTGCAAAGTCAATGAAAGTTATATAAAAATCCCAATGATACCTTTTACAGAAATAGAAAAAAGCCCTAAAATTCATATGGAATCATAAAAGACCCACAGTAGTCAAAGCAAACTTGAATTAGAAGAACAAAGCTGGAGGCATCACATACTTTCTGGTTTCAAAATATACTACAAATCTATAGCAATTTAAAACAGTATGGTACTGGTATAAGCTTCCCTTCTGGCTTACCTGGTGAAGAATATGCATGTAATGTGGGAGACCTGAGTTGAATCCCTGGGTTGGGAAGATCCCCTGGAGAAGGGAAAGGCTACCTACTCCAGTATTATGTCCTATAATTCCATGAACTGTAGTCCTTGGGTTCACAAAGAGTTGGACACAACTGAATGACTTTCAGTTTCACTGGTATAAAACCTGTCTTGTACAGTAGAAATCCAAACTCACCCATATATACTCAACTACTTTTTAATGAAAGTCCCAAGAATATACAATGAGGAAAGGACATTCTCTTTGACAAGTGATGTTGGGACAATTGGATGTCCTCATGCAAATAAATAAAATTGAACCAGATCTCACATCATATTCAAAAGTTAACTCAAAATGGATTAAATATTTGACCATAATAAACTATAAAACTAGTAGAAGACAACTTCGGGGAAACCTTCATGTAACTGGAGTTGGCAAAGACCTGTGAAATAATGAAACCAAAATCACAAGCAACAAAAGCAAAATTAGACAAGTGAGGATGAGGTGAGGTGAAGTCGCTCAGTCGTGTCCGACTCTTTGCGACCCCGTGGACGGTAACCTACTAGGCTTCTCTGTCCATGGGATTCTCCAGGGAAAAATACTGGAGAGGATTGCCATTTCCTTCTCCAGGGGATCTTCCCGACCCAGGGATTGAACCTGGGTCTCCCGCATTGGAGGCAGACGCTTTAACCTCTGAGCCACCAGGGAAGCCCTTCAAGTGAGGATACACCAAACTAAAAAGTTGTTTCACAGGAAAGGAAACACTATTAACAGAGTGAAAAGGCAATCCATGGAAAAGAAAAAATATTTGCAAGCTACATATCTGATAAAGGATTAAAATTAGCAATATATAAGGGACTCCTGTAACTCAAGAACACAAATATAACCTGATTAAAAAATGGGCAAAGGAACTGAATAGCCATTTCTTTGAAGAAAGCAACTTGCAAAGCAAGTAGCAACTAAACTTGCTACTTTTTAGGAAAAAGCAAATCAAAACCACAAAGAGATGTTGCCTCACAACTATCACTAAAAAAATAAGATGACAAGCATTGTTGAGGATGTGGAGAATATGGAACCTTCTGCATCATTGGTGATAATGTAAGCTGGTGCAGCTACTAAAAAAGTAGTATGGAGCTTCCTTAAAAAATTAAATATGGAGCTACTATATCATCTAACTATCACTTCTGAATATATGCCCACCAAAATGGACGCCAGAATGTAAAAGATATGTGCAGTAGCATCATAAGAGAATATTTATGTCAAAACATAGGCCTCTAAACCCTGCTTAAATTTACCTGCTCCCTGATTTTCTGCCAGTGCAGCTGACAATGCAGAAAATGCCTACCTCAGTGGTCTCTTTGTGATGACTTTGGGATGAAGGTGTTCCTAACCCAGGGACATGGAATTTTAAGAGATGAGGAAGAAGTGAATGATGTGTAATTAAAATCTATAGTCTCTGAAATTAGAATCTCAGGTGACAGTCAAAAGCCAGAGAAAGGCCATTTTCAAGCAAGGAGGTACACTTTTGGGGCAAGGAATGTCCATTGGATCCATAGCTCTGAAAAGCTGTAGTACACTTTCATTGCTTCTAGCACATACACACACACACAAACACACACATTATGCTGAGCCACATCTGACCACTCACCTTTCCTCAAGCAACTAGATAATTCCACACCTCAGTTTAGTCACTTTTACAATCGTTTCCAGTGATTATGTGTGACCTCTCCTGACAAAGGACTCACCTTTTAGCCTGCTTCCTTGACTCCTTTCTCATTTTTTCCTGGCAAGGGAGCAAGCCCTCTTCCACATTCCTATAACTCTTCATGTGAAACTCTCACAGCCTTATTATACTTACTGCAATTGTGTATTTAGAGCTTCTATCCCTCAATGGAGGGAAGAGACTCCCTGTGGTTCATTTAATGTTATTCCTTATAACAACTACAGTCTTGCACAAGTAAGTTCTGAATGAAAAAGCTGAGGTTAATGAGTGAAGTAAAGAATCAGGACTGTTTTTCACCCATGAGTCTGAGGATATGCATTTGCTTGTCATTATTTTGATAATGTCTCTGGTCAGGGCTCAGTATATGGGCTTTCTGGACATAGGTTATAACTGACTGTGTTTTCCCTCCGTTTTTGAGGTTATTTCTTGACTTCATCAGCCTTTCCTCCTCTCCCTCAGCACCCTGAGCATGGCCTCCCTGATGGGCTTGGACTTGACACTGTAGATGACGGGGTTGAGCACAGGGGGCACCACCAGGTACACGTAGGCAACAAGGGCGTGTACTATGGGGGGAAGGTGTCTCCCAAAACGGTGGATCATGGACACACCTATGACTGGGATGAAGAAAACCAGAACGGCTAAAATATGAGAAACACAAGTGTTGAGGGCCCGGATACGCTCCCTGGGAGAGGCCAGACTCATCACTGTATGAAGAATAAGGGTATAGGACAGCACAATAAGCAAGGAGTCTATTCCCATCGTGGACAGAACCACATAGAGCCCGTAAATGATATTGACAGTAATGTCAGCACAGGCTCGTTTCATGACATCTGCATGGAAACAGAATGAGTGGGACAGGAGGATCTTGCCAGGGCAAAAGTTCAGTCTCTTTAGTAAGAAGGGCAATGGGAAGAGGGACACAGTGGCTCGGGTCACGATGGCCAGCCCAATCCTGATGATGACATTGTTTGTGAGGATAGAGGCATAGCGCAGGGGGTTGGAGATGGCCACAAAGCGGTCAAATGACATGGCCAGGAGCACCGAGGACTCCACCACGGAGAAGAAGTGGAGGAAGAACATCTGGACCAGACAGGCGTTGAAGCCGATGAGCCGATGGTCAAACCAGAGCACAGCCAACGTGGTTGGCATTGTGGCCAAGGTGAGGCCCACATCGGTGAGGGCCAGCATGGACAGGAAGTAGTACATGGGCTGGTGCAGGCTGGGGGTCCTCCTCACAGCCAAGAGGATCAGGCAGTTTCCAGTGAGGGCTGCAGTGTACATGGAGGAGAAGGGGATGGAGATCCAGCCCTGAATGGCCTCCAGGCCTGGGATGCCAATCATCAGGAAAGCAGGTGGCTGGAAGAAGGAGATGTTGGCAAAGGACCAGGAAGGGAACATCCTTAGGGGCCAGATGAGGGCTCCAGAAATTTGTGACTTTTTCAATCTGGACAGACACAAAGACACTGATCCAACACCTGTCAATAGGCAAATAATGATGCTGTGTAGGCATTTTCACTATTTATTTTCCATTTCTCAGCTTTTACTTTATATTATTAACTGTTCTAGGAATGTACATACATTAGCCAATGTGTCATCAAAACAAATGTGGCATGTCGGAGATAGTGTAAATTTTCTATGGTTACCAGCAAATAAATGATTGAAATGGATTTAGCTTTTAATTTGCGACCCCGTGGACGGTAACCTACTAGGCTTCTCTGTCCATGGGATTCTCCAGGGAAAAATACTGGAGAGGATTGCCATTTCCTTCTCCAGGGGATCTTCCCGACCCAGGGATTGAACCTGGGTCTCCCGCATTGGAGGCAGACGCTTTAACCTCTGAGCCACCAGGGAAGCCCTTCAAGTGAGGATACACCAAACTAAAAAGTTGTTTCACAGGAAAGGAAACACTATTAACAGAGTGAAAAGGCAATCCATGGAAAAGAAAAAATATTTGCAAGCTACATATCTGATAAAGGATTAAAATTAGCAATATATAAGGGACTCCTGTAACTCAAGAACACAAATATAACCTGATTAAAAAATGGGCAAAGGAACTGAATAGCCATTTCTTTGAAGAAAGCAACTTGCAAAGCAAGTAGCAACTAAACTTGCTACTTTTTAGGAAAAAGCAAATCAAAACCACAAAGAGATGTTGCCTCACAACTATCACTAAAAAAATAAGATGACAAGCATTGTTGAGGATGTGGAGAATATGGAACCTTCTGCATCATTGGTGATAATGTAAGCTGGTGCAGCTACTAAAAAAGTAGTATGGAGCTTCCTTAAAAAATTAAATATGGAGCTACTATATCATCTAACTATCACTTCTGAATATATGCCCACCAAAATGGACGCCAGAATGTAAAAGATATGTGCAGTAGCATCATAAGAGAATATTTATGTCAAAACATAGGCCTCTAAACCCTGCTTAAATTTACCTGCTCCCTGATTTTCTGCCAGTGCAGCTGACAATGCAGAAAATGCCTACCTCAGTGGTCTCTTTGTGATGACTTTGGGATGAAGGTGTTCCTAACCCAGGGACATGGAATTTTAAGAGATGAGGAAGAAGTGAATGATGTGTAATTAAAATCTATAGTCTCTGAAATTAGAATCTCAGGTGACAGTCAAAAGCCAGAGAAAGGCCATTTTCAAGCAAGGAGGTACACTTTTGGGGCAAGGAATGTCCATTGGATCCATAGCTCTGAAAAGCTGTAGTACACTTTCATTGCTTCTAGCACATACACACACACACAAACACACACATTATGCTGAGCCACATCTGACCACTCACCTTTCCTCAAGCAACTAGATAATTCCACACCTCAGTTTAGTCACTTTTACAATCGTTTCCAGTGATTATGTGTGACCTCTCCTGACAAAGGACTCACCTTTTAGCCTGCTTCCTTGACTCCTTTCTCATTTTTTCCTGGCAAGGGAGCAAGCCCTCTTCCACATTCCTATAACTCTTCATGTGAAACTCTCACAGCCTTATTATACTTACTGCAATTGTGTATTTAGAGCTTCTATCCCTCAATGGAGGGAAGAGACTCCCTGTGGTTCATTTAATGTTATTCCTTATAACAACTACAGTCTTGCACAAGTAAGTTCTGAATGAAAAAGCTGAGGTTAATGAGTGAAGTAAAGAATCAGGACTGTTTTTCACCCATGAGTCTGAGGATATGCATTTGCTTGTCATTATTTTGATAATGTCTCTGGTCAGGGCTCAGTATATGGGCTTTCTGGACATAGGTTATAACTGACTGTGTTTTCCCTCCGTTTTTGAGGTTATTTCTTGACTTCATCAGCCTTTCCTCCTCTCCCTCAGCACCCTGAGCATGGCCTCCCTGATGGGCTTGGACTTGACACTGTAGATGACGGGGTTGAGCACAGGGGGCACCACCAGGTACACGTAGGCAACAAGGGCGTGTACTATGGGGGGAAGGTGTCTCCCAAAACGGTGGATCATGGACACACCTATGACTGGGATGAAGAAAACCAGAACGGCTAAAATATGAGAAACACAAGTGTTGAGGGCCCGGATACGCTCCCTGGGAGAGGCCAGACTCATCACTGTATGAAGAATAAGGGTATAGGACAGCACAATAAGCAAGGAGTCTATTCCCATCGTGGACAGAACCACATAGAGCCCGTAAATGATATTGACAGTAATGTCAGCACAGGCTCGTTTCATGACATCTGCATGGAAACAGAATGAGTGGGACAGGAGGATCTTGCCAGGGCAAAAGTTCAGTCTCTTTAGTAAGAAGGGCAATGGGAAGAGGGACACAGTGGCTCGGGTCACGATGGCCAGCCCAATCCTGATGATGACATTGTTTGTGAGGATAGAGGCATAGCGCAGGGGGTTGGAGATGGCCACAAAGCGGTCAAATGACATGGCCAGGAGCACCGAGGACTCCACCACGGAGAAGAAGTGGAGGAAGAACATCTGGACCAGACAGGCGTTGAAGCCGATGAGCCGATGGTCAAACCAGAGCACAGCCAACGTGGTTGGCATTGTGGCCAAGGTGAGGCCCACATCGGTGAGGGCCAGCATGGACAGGAAGTAGTACATGGGCTGGTGCAGGCTGGGGGTCCTCCTCACAGCCAAGAGGATCAGGCAGTTTCCAGTGAGGGCTGCAGTGTACATGGAGGAGAAGGGGATGGAGATCCAGCCCTGAATGGCCTCCAGGCCTGGGATGCCAATCATCAGGAAAGCAGGTGGCTGGAAGAAGGAGATGTTGGCAAAGGACCAGGAAGGGAACATCCTTAGGGGCCAGATGAGGGCTCCAGAAATTTGTGACTTTTTCAATCTGGACAGACACAAAGACACTGATCCAACACCTGTCAATAGGCAAATAATGATGCTGTGTAGGCATTTTCACTATTTATTTTCCATTTCTCAGCTTTTACTTTATATTATTAACTGTTCTAGGAATGTACATACATTAGCCAATGTGTCATCAAAACAAATGTGGCATGTCGGAGATAGTGTAAATTTTCTATGGTTACCAGCAAATAAATGATTGAAATGGATTTAGCTTTTACTAAATGTAAATTTTATACAATTTATACCCTTCCATCCAATGTTTTCTTTAAATAAATTGATGTGCGTTAGGAGAAGGCAATGGCAACCCACTCTAGTACTCTTGCCTGAAAAATCCCATGGAGGGAGGAGCCTGGCAGGCTGCAGTTCAACGGGTCGTTAGGAGTCGGTACGACTGAGAGATTTCACTGTCACTTTTCACTTTCACGCATTGGAGAAGGAAATGGCAACCCACTCCAGTGTTCTTGCCTGACACATCCCAGGGATGGGGGAGCCTGGTGGGCTGCCGTCTATGGGGGTGCACAGAATCGGACACGACTGAAGCGACCTAGCAGCAGCAGGCCCAGCAGCACTCTTTAATACGTACAGCACATTGAAAATGCTCATGATCATTGTCATCCTCCTCCTGTGTCCTGGTTATTCTTATTCAATTGAGAATGAATTTTGTTATAGCTTAAATGATGTTATATTTTAAGTGATTAAGCCTTTCCCTCAGGGGATCTTCCCAACCCAGGGATTGAACTCAGGTCTCTCACATTGCAGGTGATTTCTTTACCAGCTGGCCAAAAGTGAAGCCGAAGAATACTGGAGTGGGTAGACTATTCCTTCTCCAGGGGATCTTCCCAACCGAGGATCGAACAGGGGTCTCCTGCATTGCAGGTGGATTCTTTACCAACTGAACCATCAGGGAAGCCCGATTTCACATAGTTATCACGTGTTCTCTCATAATTACTTTGCTGATAGAGAAGTGAAATATTTTATCTAAAGTGCAAAGAGAAATTCTGAAATCCAACAAAGAAAGAGAAAACTGCAGTGTTTTCCTTAACTATTAGAACTTGAGATTTTCTTATTTGGAGTGTCTGAATACAAATCCTAGGACACTGTCTTCTAATCAAGATCCAGTAATGATAAATACCTAGGCTGAAAATTATGTTAAGTACTAAGAAACTTTGGTAAATAAAGAGACATTTGATTCTCACCAGGTCCCTGAGAACATTTAGGAATTTGGGGTCCAGCTCTGCCTTGCCCAGACAATATCTGTCTGGGTCATTGGGTGCCTTTGCAATCCAGGCTACCAGTTGCTAAACAGAAATCATTCGTGCACTCCATTCATTGAACATTTGCCGTAGTTTTTAGAATACCAGCTAAACCTTTTGTTCAGCCTCTTAGCACACTCATCTGGAAGACTTGATTTGTCCTTGAATGGCCTCCCTGTAATCTCTGATCATTGACCTCAGCTCTAGCTGGGAGGGCCGCAGCTGCAGGAGGATGAGAACTAAGGTTCTCTTCTCCAAGTTAGAATTTCCACAGAAGCCAACTGGAGACATAAATCAGGGACATAAATTTAGGTTCTTTAAGGGTTCAGTGGAATCTGCCCTAGTAGTGTCACAAAGTTTTAGCATCTGATCTTAAGCTGGTGGCTCACCAATAAAGAATCCACCTGCAATGCAGGGGACATGTGCAAGAGACACGGGTTTGATCCCTGGGTTGGGAAGATCCCCTGGAGAAGGAAATGGCAACCTACTCCAGTATTCTTTCCTGAAATATCCCACAGGCAGAAGAGCCTGGTGGTCTACAACCCATGGGGTTGCAAAAGAGTTAAACATGACTGAGTGACTCAACAACAACAAAACAATGCTGAGCAAATTAACTTCCTAATTTAACAATTATCGAAGCTCTTGTGTTCTAGATGTTAGACCCCCAAAATCCTTGTTTGTGAATAATATCTCTCTGTCTCAAAAGAAAAAAAGGCATAAAGTGTTACTGTATCTTTTTAACAAATAATAAAAATTATAGGGACTTCGTTGGTGATCCAGTGGTTAAGACTTTACCATCCACAGAGGGTGCAGATTCTATCCCTGCTTAGGAGTGAAAATCCCACATGCTTTGTGGCCAAATAAGCAATACATAAAACAGAAACAATATTGCAACAAATTTAATAAAGACTTTAAAAGTGGTACCCACTAAAAAAAAAAAAAAAAGGAAAAAATATATTAAACTGGAAGGAAGAGGCTTAGAGAGTTTGTCTAGGCTGTGCCAGGAAAGAGACCAAATTCAAATTCAGGTCTATTCAGCTTATATGCTTTCAACAGTCTTAAACTTCCTGTATTGGCTGTGGGCTGTACTAGATACTGGAGGTTTGTTAAGTGTGGGGCTGGCAGGATCAAATTATCAAGAAGAGATTGTTTTCTTCTGATGTTCCATGTTAATAAGACTGAAGTTTCTCCAAATGAAGCCCCTTCCTGTTTCTCCAAAAATCTTAATTCTCACTGTGACCTTTATCCTTCTTATAAAGCCATTGCCTTTTGTTGTGCTAATTATCTCCTTGCTCCTGCTTTTCTTTTCACTAATCCCAGACATATTTCTTCACTCTCGTTAGTTTCCTCTTACTGTTCTGATTTTGATGATTTCATAAATTTCTATCCTCTTTTTTTCAGGGATAATCAGTTAATAAACAAGAAAATGAATAATTGAATGAAAATACCTTAATTTCATTTTCTATTCCCCTTATCTCAACCCTTAACATAATACCTCATAGGTCTATATGTTCACAGGTTAAACTATATACTTTGTGTAAAGATCAGTGGTTTCTTCAGCTAATATTTATTATTATCCAATTTTATTTGGATTTGCTTAGGATCAACCCAGGAAACACTCTTTGTCATTGGCAGCATAAATCAAAATAGAATGTGTCAGCTCTCCATTTAATTTGAAGGAATCAGGATTAATTTTATCTGGGATTAATGTCACAGTTCTCTTTCTTTCATTCTGCATTAACTGACCTATTATTGAATTATTCTCAAATCCCTATCTTAGAACTTGACTTTTTCCATAGTTGATATGTAGGTTCCATGCAACTGTAGGCATTTATGTGATCTATTACTCTTGGCTGTGGCAGCAGGATCCAAATGGTAATTTAAGCTGAACATTATAAGAAGTTCAGAGCTTAAGGGGTTAAAATTATAGTATACCACATAAGTCATATTTTGAGCAACTCTTGTACAACCAAGCCAATTTCTCCTTTATATCCAGATAATGACTTTTCTACCGTTCTTTTGTCAATATATATTACATTGTTATGAGGAGTCTAATATTGATGCTTTTGAACTGTGGTGTTGGAGAAGACTCTTGAGAGTCCCTTGGACAGCAAGGAGATCCAACCAGTCCATCCTAAAGGAAATCAGTCCCAACTATTCATTGGAAGGACTGATGCTGAAGCTGAAATTTCAATACTTTGGCTACCTGATGCAAAGAACTGATTCATTTGAAAAGACCCTTAGAATCCCATGGATGGAGGAGCCTGGTAGGCTACAGTCCACAGAGTTGCAAAGAGTAGGACATGACTGAGCGACTTCACTTCACTTCACTTCATCTGATGCTGGGAAACATTGAAGGCAGGAAGAGAAGGGGACAACAGAGGATGAGTTGGTTGGATGGCATCAATGGACATGAGTTTGAGTAAACTCCAGGAGTTGGTGATGGACAGGGAAGCCTGGTGTGCTGCAGTCCATGGGGTCACAAAGAGTCAACACAAGTGAGCGACTGAACTGAACTGAACATTGGGAAAGATTCTTTGTGTTGAAAGAAAGGAAAGTCTTTTTTTTTTTTTCTCCCTGTTCTTTTACTAAAATGCTTATTTTAGTAGCCAAGTTGGATTGATATGTTTCTTGCTTCCCATGTCATTCAGAATTTTGTAATAAATCACTTTAACCTGGAATCAGATCGGGTTTGGTCTTCTATTATTATCTCCAGCACACTAAAGGGTCAAAGATATTTTAAATTATAGCTCTCCCCTGAGGAATTCCATCCTTTCTACTTTAGCACTCTAGGACTGTGTTATCTTATAACTCCGTGTGTCTTGGAAAGTCAAATAGCTGAGAAGCAAAAGGCTGAATCCAACATACACTCTTTACATGACCTCAAAGCCAAGTTGTTTTCTTTTTTTACAAAAGAGAGAAATAAAGAAATCTTATAATTGTGTGGCATAATGGAGGTGCTATCTAATACTATGTTGCAGTCATTTTGCAATATTTAAGCCAAGTTCTTTTCTAAAAGGCTCTTCTTACTCAGAAAGATGGAAAGGACAATCTCATAGTGAGAGTGTAGAAACCAAGCAAACATTCATATCACCCACAGGATGCTCTCTGGAGTGGGATTTTAAAGATAGCCTTACACTGATGCCTGTCTTAGAGAAATAAGAAGGTATTAATCTGCTTGGACACAGAGTCTGGGTTTCTGCATAATTATCTGAATTAGACAATATCTGTGCATCAGGAAAGTAGCCTTTTCACTTCCTCTCTCTTATTTGGTGATGCAGACCTAGCATTGATTAGGCCTGGAACCTTTTCTTCCTGCTTCTAGCATCCACTCATCCTCCATCCCACTGATTCCTCTACATGACAGCAGTTGACAGAGAGAGAATTTCAGACTCACTAACCAAGTCTCCACCCTTCTTAATAGTGTAAAAAGGGTTCTAACCTAAGTTACTCACCCTGCCTGTCATTGCAGCCTTCTCTATTGCCCGTCATTCTGAAGAGCCCAGAAAAACTCTGCAACTTAGATGCTACTTTATACCACTGACTGGGTGCCTTAGTGAGTTGCTGCTCCCCAGGGACATCCTGGCCACAGACCACAGAGGATAGTCTCTGCTTAGTCTTCCCTGGGAAATGGACAATATGCAAAATGTGTTTGGTTGGAAAGTTGTGGATCTGAGCAACTTTGAAACTATGGAACACAATGGGGCTTTCACAAAATCACAGGAAAACCCGACACAAAAGTGGATCTGCTTAACCTGCAAGAACAACCCTAGGGACCAAAGGGAGCGTGGCGAGAAGCAGACACACCTCTGAGGAGGAGAGTGCTAGGGTCATCATCCTTTCTAGGCTCATCCATTCCACTACATTTGTAGGGAATTCTACTGGCACTTCAACCTTTTTTTTCACTGTGCCTTCCAATGATATCAGATCTATTATCTGGAGTCACACAGAACACTTCCTGGTCCCTCCAAGTGAGCCTTATGGACACTCAGGTGAGTCGTGTCTCTTTCTCTGCACTCTCTCCTTGCTTCCTAGGGTTGTTCTTTCAGGTTAAGCAGACTCACTTCTGTATCTGTTTTTACTGTGATTTTGTGAAAGCCCCATCATGTTGCATAGCAACTATGGATCAAGTAACCTGGGAAGACAGATGAGGAATAAATGGCCTCAGACAGAGAGATGACTGGGGGTAGACATGGAAGCTCATCCATGTCTTTGGACCTGTGTTTTAGAGATGCAGCATGCCTTCCTACTCAGGATATTGTCCTTGCCATCTTGTTCTATCCGCAGAGGCTTCTTTTACTTCTAATAGAGTGAAAATAATACTGAAAGCATGAAGAAGCCCCAGAGCCAACATGCAGAAGCATCTGTGTGTGTGTGTGCATGTGTATAATAGCTTTATTGAGGTATAACTGATGTACAAAAAACTGAATTCCTTTAATGTATACAATTTGATTCATTTGGACATGTCTTTTCATCCATAAATTCTTTCATCACAATTAAGGTGACAGGCATATCTATCACCTCCAAATATTTCCTTGTTGCAGATGGCAGTATTCTCTTCTTTTAAAGGGTAAGTAATATTCTACTTTATGTGTATACCACATTTTCTTTATCCATTCATCTGTTGATGAATATTTGGGTTGTTTTACTATCTTGGCTGTTGTGAATAATGCTGAAATGAATATGGTATTTCTAGATTTGTAAGGAATGTATATGAGCATAAGAAAGAACATGTATGACAAACCCATAATTAACCTCATACTTAAGAGTGAAAAATGGAAAGATTTTTCTCAGAAACAAGGATCAGGAACAAGGGAAGGGTACTTACTTTTTCCAATTCTATTCAACATAATTCTAAAAGTCCTGGACAAAGCAGTGAGATAAGAAAAAGAAACAAAGTGATTCAAATTGGAAAAGAAGCAAAATTTTCTGTTTGCTGAAAATATGATCTTATGTCTTTGGAACCCTCAAATTCCATAAAAAGCTATTTGAACCAATTCAGTAAAGTGCAGGATGCAAAGAATACAGAAAAATCCTTTTTGTTTTTGTAACACTAAAAATGAACTGTCCAAAATGGAAATTTTGAAAATAATCCCTTTTACAGTAGCATGAAAGAAAATAAAATGCTTAGGAATAAACTTAACCAAGGAGGTGAAATACTGGTACATGAAAAACTGTTACTAACTGAAGAAAGAATTAAAGAGGACATAAATAAATAAAATTACATTGTGTATTCATAGATTGAAAGACTCATTATTATCAAAGTGTGCCTATTACCCCCAGTGATCTGTAAAGGCAATGAAATTTATATAAAAATCTCAATGATATGTTTTACAGATGTGGCAACAATCTTAAACTTCATATGGAATCATAAAAGACCCACAAAGGTCAAAGCAATCTTAAACTAGAAGAACAGAGCTGGAGGCATCACATACTTTCTGATTTCAAAATGTATTATAAATCTAAAGATTATGTATTATAATCTAAATTGTATTACAATTCAAAGCAGTATGATACTGGTATAAAAAATGGGGATCCAAACCCACTGATATAGAGTCAACTGATTTTTAATGTGGACCCTAAAAATAGACCATAGGGAAAGGACCAGTCTCTTTGACAAGTGGTATTGGGAAAACTGGATGCCTGCATGCAAAAGAGTAAAACTGGACCTGATCTCATATCACATGCAAAAATTAACTGAAAATAGATGAACTATTTGAACCTAATACCTGGAAGTATAAAACACCTAGAAGAAAACTTAGGGAAAAACTTCATGTAATTGAACTTGGCAATGACTTCAGTTCAGTTCAGTCGCTCAGTCGTGTCTGACTCTTTGCGACCCCATGAATTGCAGCACGCCAGGCCTCCCTGTCCATCACCATCTCTCGGAGTTCACTCAGACTCACGTCCATCGAGTCCGTGATGCCATCCAGCCATCTCATCCTCGGTCGTCCCCTTTTCCTCCTGCCCCCAATCCCTCCCAGCATCAGAGTCTTTTCCAATGAGTCAACTCTTTGCATGAGGTGGCCAAAGTACTGGAGTTTCAGCTTTAGCACCATTCCTTCCAAAGAAATCCCAGGGTTGAT
>SJYT01015516.1:583124-676900 GCA_006410635.1 Cephalophus harveyi | reverse complement strand
AGAGTCTTTTCCAATGAGTCAACTCTTCGCATGAGGTGGCCAAAGTACTGGAGTTTCAGCTTTAGCATCATTCCTTCCAAAGAAATCCCAGGGTTGATCTCCTTCAGAATGGACTGGTTGGATCTCCTTGCTAGAATGGTGAGAAGCCTGAAACTGTCACAAAATTCAGAGATATTTAATCAGGTGTCTTCAAATGTTTGAAGGATGACCTAAAGTTTAACCTTGCCTGTAGCACTGATCTTTGGTTCAAGACTAAACAAACACACAAACAAAAGAATAAAGAAACAAACCATTACAGTGGACTCAAAAGAGAATTAGCTGAATTAGGTGTAACTTTGTTATCATCAGGATGATAAAAGCAAATCAGTGAACAGTCATTTTGGGGTCGAAAGTTAAACTAAGAACCCCATGAATAGTATGAAAAGGCAAAATGATAGGCTACCAAAAGAGAAACTCCCCAGGTCATTAGGTGCCCAATATGCTACTGGAGATCAGTGGAGTTCACAGAAAACTAGTCAATCTAATCACACTAGGACCACAGCCTTGTCTAACTCAATGAAACCAAGCCATGCCTGCAGGGCAACCCAAGGCGGGCGGGTCATGGTGGAGAGGGCTGACAGAACGTGGTCCACTGGAGAAGGGAATGGCAAGCCACTTCAGTATTCTTGCCTTGAGAACCCCATGAACAGTCTGAACAGGCAAAATGATAGGATACTGAAAGAGGAACTCCCCAGGTCAGTAGGTGCCCAATATGCTACTGGAGATCAGTGGAGAAATAAGTCCAGAAAGAATGAAGGGGTGGAGCCAAAGCAAAAACAATACCCAGTTGTGCATGTGACTGGTGATAGAAGCAAGATCCGATGCTGTAAAGAGCAATACTGCATAGGAACCTGGAATGTCAGGTCCATGAATCAAGGCAAATTGGAAGTGGTCAAACAAGAGATGACAAGGGTGAACGTCGACATTCTAGGAATCAGCGAACTAAAATGGACTGGAATGGCAATGACTTATTGAATATGAAATATGAAAATCCCAAGCAACACAAGCAAAATTAGACACATGGGGATACATCAAACTAAAAAGGTAATGCATGGAAAAGGAGAAACAATCAATGGAGTGAAAAGAAAACTTGTGGAAAGAAGAAAATATTGGCAAACCGCATACTTGATAAAAGACTGATATAAAATATATTTAAGGGACTCCTGTCATTCTAAAAAAAAAAAAAGAAAAAAAATAACCTGAAGAAAAAAATGGGCAAAGGAATTGAACAGACACATCTCCAAAGATATACAAATAGGGATATGAAAAGGTTCTCAACCTGGCTAATTATTAGAAAAAAATGAATCAAAACCAAAATGAACGATCACAGTTATCATTAAAAAAAGACAACAAGCATTGGTCAGTATGTGGAGCAATTGAAACCCTGCACATTGTTGGTGATAGTGTACTCTCCTGGAGCCAGTATGAAAAATAGTATGGGGGTTCCTTAAAAAATTAAATATGGATCTACTGTATCATCTAGCAGTATGACTTCTGAATATATAGCCCCCAAATTGTTATCAGGATCTAAAACATATGTGCAGAAGCATCTTAAGAGAACATTTATGTTTTTAAACATTGGCCTCTAAATCCTGCTTAAATTTACTGACTCTGTTTTTCTGTCAATGCAGCTGCCAGTGAAGAAAATGCCTACCTGAGTGGCTTCTTTGGGATGACTTTAGAATGAAGGTATTTCTGTCCCAGGCACATGGAATTTTAAGAGGTGAGCCAGAGAGTGATGTGTAACTAAATTAGAGGCTCTAGTATTATGATCTCAGGCAAGAGGAAGGTCATTCTGGAGCAAGGAGCTATCCCTTGGGAGCAAGGGATGTCCGTTGGATCTATAGCTGTGCGGAGCTATAACTACAGCTTTCCTTGCTTCCAACACACACACATTATGCTGAGGCACATCTGACCACTCATTTCCCACAGCAACCAGAGAACTCCACATTTGTTTTTCCATTCTTTTCCATTCTTCTCTGCTTGCCTGGGGCTTCTCCAATGGCTCAGTGGGTAAAGAATCTGCCTGTGCCAGAGTCACAGGAGATGTGAGTTTGATTCCTGGGTCAGGAAGATCCCCTGGAGGAGGACATGGCAACCCACTCCAGGATTCTTGCCTGGGAAATCCCATGGACAGAGGAACCTGGTGGGCTACAGTCCATGGGGTCACAGAGTGAGACACAGCTGAGCAACTGGGCGCGACTTGCCTACCTTTTCTGCCTGAGAAGCTCGTACTCACTTTGCAGCCTCCTTCTTCCTTGACTCCTCCCTGACTCCTTTCTCATTTTTTCCTGTCAAAGCAGTAAGCACTCTTCTAGGTTCCTATAGTTCTATGTTTGGACCTTTCACAGTGTTATTACACTTATTATAATTGTGTATTTAGAAACTTCTCTTCTTCAGCGGACGGAAGAGACTATGTATGGTTCATTTAATGTTCTCTCATAACAGCCACAGACTCTTGCATGAGTAACTCTGAATAAAAAAGCTGAGGTTAATGAGTGAAGTAAAGAATCAGGGCTGATTCTGAGGATATGCATTTGCTTGTCATTCTCGATAATGTCTCTGGTCAGGGCTCAGTATATGGGCTTTCTGGACATAGGTTATAACTGACTGTGTTTTCCCTCCATTTTTGAAGTTATTTCTTGACATCATCAGCCTTTCCTCTTCTCCCTCAGCACCCTGAGCATGGCCTCCCTGATGGGCTTGGACTTGACACTGTAGATGACGGGGTTGAGCACAGGGGGCACCACCAGGTACACGTAGGCAACAAGGGCGTGTACTATGGGGGGAAGGTGTCTCCCAAAACGGTGGATCATGGACACACCTATGACTGGGATGAAGAAAACCAGAACGGCTAAAATATGAGAAACACAAGTGTTGAGGGCCCGGATACGCTCCCTGGGAGAGGCCAGACTCATCACTGTATGAAGAATAAGGGTATAGGACAGCACAATAAGCAAGGAGTCTATTCCCATCGTGGACAGAACCACATAGAGCCCGTAAATGATATTGACAGTAATGTCAGCACAGGCTCGTTTCATGACATCTGCATGGAAACAGAATGAGTGGGACAGGAGGATCTTGCCAGGGCAAAAGTTCAGTCTCTTTAGTAAGAAGGGCAATGGGAAGAGGGACACAGTGGCTCGGGTCACGATGGCCAGCCCAATCCTGATGATGACATTGTTTGTGAGGATAGAGGCATAGCGCAGGGGGTTGGAGATGGCCACAAAGCGGTCAAACGACATGGCCAGGAGCACCGAGGACTCCACCACGGAGAAGAAGTGGAGGAAGAACATCTGGACCAGACAGGCGTTGAAGCCGATGAGCCGATGGTCAAACCAGAGCACAGCCAGCGTGGTTGGCATTGTGGCCAAGGTGAGGCCCGCGTCGGTGAGGGCCAGCATGGACAGGAAGTAGTACATGGGCTGGTGCAGGCTGGGGGTCCTCCTCACAGCCAAGAGGATCAGGCAGTTTCCAGTGAGGGCTGCTGTGTACATGGAGGAGAAGGGGATGGAGATCCAGCCCTGAATGGCCTCCAGGCCTGGGATGCCAATCATCAGGAAAGCAGGTGGCTGGAAGAAGGAGATGTTGGCAAAGGACCAGGAAAAGAACATCCTTAGTTTACAGATGAGATCTCCAGAAAGATGGGACATTTTCAATCTGGACAGAAGAATAAGACAAGATAAAAACATGGGAAAAATGGCAGTTCTGATATTAGGTAACATGAGTTCACACACAATAGCATATATTAAACGTGAAGGAGATTGAAAATGTATTCCATCCAAAAGCAAGCAAAAGTTAATATAATTTAATGTATTGATATATTTAAATATTAGACATCTAAATATATTGATATATAATATTTAACTATAATTTAAATACTTTTGTAGTATCATTTTTGAAATGCTATGCTGTGAAATACTGATCACTTATTGAAGAAAGTGGTACTTCTTTATTTTTTTATTATTTTTTTAAATTTTTACTTTATTTTAGTTTACAATACCGTATTGGTTTTGCCATACATTGACATGAATCCACCATGGGTGTATACGAGCTCCCAATCCTGAATCCCCCTCCCCCCTCCAACCCCATATCCTCTCCCTGGATCATCCCCATGCACCAGCCCCAAGCATCCTGTATCCTGTATCTAACATAAGCTGGTGCATCATTCTTATATGATAGTATACATGTTTCAATGCCATTCTCCCAAATCATCCCACCCTCTCCCTCTCCCACAGAGTCCAAAAGTCCGTTCTATACATCCAGGTCTCCTTTGCTGTCTCGCATACAGGGTCATCATTGCCATCTTTCTAAATTCCATATATATGTGTCAGTATACTGTATTGGTGTTTTTCTTTCTGGCTTACTTCACTCTGTATAATAGGTTCCAGTTTCATCCATCTCATTAGAACGGATTCAAATGAATTCTTTTTAATGGCTGAGTAATACTCCATTGTGTATATGTACCACAGCTTTCTTATCCATTCATCTGCTGATAGATGACCATAAAGAGTCCAATTTAAAAAGCCCTAGTTTCAACAAGAAGCAATGGCCTCATGAAAATAAATTGCAAATATACTGTGGAAACTTAAAGGGTTGATGACCTGGGCTCAGTCTCATTATTTTCCTGGGACTTTCCTTTAAATCTCAATACAAAAAGTATAAACAAGTAAATAAGCAAACAAAAACTCTTTAAAGGTAGGTCAGTAAAAGAATGTAAGAGGAAGTGTTGCACAGATATCTTTTAGCAGAGTATAAAATTCCACCAAAATTATGTCTGAGAGCTAGAAGTGTCTTTAATCTGAATCCTGGGGTCTACAGTTATGTCATATCCACTCCAGTACTCTTGCCTGGAAAATCCCATGGATGGAGGAGCCTGGAAGGCTGCAGTCCACGGGGTCGCTGAGGGTCAGACACGACTGAGCGACTTCACTTTCACTTTTCACTTTCCTGCATTGGAGAAGGAAATGGCAGCCCACTCCAGTGTTCTTGCCTGGAGAATCCCAGGGACGGGGGAGCCTGGTGGGCTGCCATCTATGGGGTTGCACAGAGTCGGACACGACTGAAGTGACTTAGCAGCAGCAGTCAACATCATCAACTCACCCTAAAGGTAGAACTGACTATTTTTTAAAATTCCTTTATTTCTTAGGTGGGTGACAAGCATTGTTTCTCTGGAGAAGAAGATTGTGCATAATTTGGCAGAAACTTTTTAAAGAAAACATAGTGACATTGCTGACAATGTCACTTCTGGAGCCCTCCATCCAATCTCTCTCAGACATTGTGAGCAAATATCAAAACCTGATGGAATTCACTCCATTCAAAGCCAAGTAACAGAGAAGTTTCCATCACAGAGCTTGTGCAGACACATTTTGTAAAAATTAAAAGGGTTAAAACAACTTCAGTTCAGTTCAGTCACTCAGTCATGGCCAACTCTTTGTAACCCTGTGGACCGCAGCATACCAGGCCTCCCTGTCTATTACCAACTCCTAAAGTTTACCCAAACTCATGTCCATTGAGTCAGTGATGCCATCCAACCATCTCATCCTCTGTTGCCCCCATCTCTTTGAGATAAGGAATTATTCAAGAGAGAGAAGAAAATTCTGTATAAATATTTTCCAAGTAAAGAAATTAAAGAAATCATGAACCAAATTAATTTTTTGATATTGTGATATAAAAATAAGTCAGTGATAAATTAAGGAAAATGAATGCCAGATGTGATGAAAACTTGACAATTCCGCTCATTTACTTCCTCTCTGCAGAGGCTATGAGGGACACCTCTCCCTGGAAGTGTGGTCTGGGATTCCATTTCTTCTCTAAGCTATAAACTCCCTAGTCCTCAGAAAGGCAGCCTTCTTCAGACTCTCTTCTCAAGAAGGCACGACCATCTCTTATTGTCCAAGAATGGTTATTTCTCTTTCTTCTGCCTTACTTCCAGACCTTTCCCACTGTTACCTGCATCTGAGGCAGAGGCACTAGTGGTCACTCTCCTGGAAGCAGAGAAGAAGGTGTGTTGAGAGCCCAGGTTACTCACCCTGGCTGCTTGTTGTCTCCAGCTGCTCTGCCACTCCACATCCTGCAAGAGCCCAGGACATCTTTAAGATGCTTTAGCTGCAGTGTTATCTCCAGGGAAGGCCAGGCCTGAGCCACAGAGGAGCCACTCCACTCAGGTCCCTGAGGACTGAACAATTTGTGGCTAGCTCTTGGAATGGGGAAGTGGTTGGAGCAATTAAACAATAATGGAGAGGAGACAGACTCATAGATTCTACAATACCCCAGCAAGTTTAAATTATCTTCACAGACTATCCACTTCAATTGCATTTGAAATCCTTCGAAGACAATATTCCTCAGGCCAGTCCCCTCTTGGCCAAATTCCAAGATGAATCCTGCAGGAACAGCTCATTTTGTGGAGGGTGGAATAATGTGTTGGGAGCCTAGTAGTGTTGGCCTCTCCCAGCCAGAGGGTATCAGGAAGGCTTCCTAGAGGAAGTAGAAAGAGCTCAGACTTCTAAAAGACCCACAGACCCTGTTCTGAACTCTCAGCTCTCATTCTGGGACGGACTCCAAGACTTTAGGCTTGTAGCTCCAGATTGCAGCTGGCACAGATTCTGCCCACACGCCTAGCCTGGGGCTGCCCTGTTGAATCTAGGTCAAAAGGAGGAAACTTAGTAGAAACAATACGAACTACAGAGCCATTCAAAACTCAGTTCAAATCTCTCTCCATTTCTTGATGTTTCTTCCCACATATAAGTTCTTTGTCCCTTCTTTCTCCCTTACTTGAGAGTTCTACTCCAAAATAGCTGTGACCTCAGCTTTTTCCTAAATCAATTTGGACTAATGTCACTCACTTGGAGCTGCTTTCTATGAACACTTTGACTTTTCTCCTCTTTAATTTTGGCTGCACTCTCCCAGCTGAGGGCTTCCTGGTGGCAGTAGTGGTGAAGAGCTCAGGATGGTAAAGAACTCAGCAGCAGGTGATATAAGAGATTTGGGTTCAATTCCTGGGTTGAGAAGATCCTTCGGAGGAAGGCATGGCAACCCACTCCAGTATTCTTGCCTGGAGAATCCCCATGGACCAGAAGAGCCTGGCCGGCTACAGTACATAGGGTCACACAGAGCCAGACACGACTGAATCGACTTAGCACAGCACTCCCAGCTGAACTGGGCCCAGTGTATCTCCCTTTCTCCTCCATAGGTGATAAATACATTTAGGAAAAATTACTCCACTTTCAAATCTTATATCAAAATAAATTCATGTTCATTTACCTGAGCTGAGACTTTAGCAGTACTCCATAATTTTCCTTTTTTTTTTTTTGGTAAAATTTATTTATTTATTTTAATTTTAATTTTATTTTTTTTTACTTTACAATACTGTATTGATTTTGCGATACATCAACATGAATCCTCCACGGGTGTACATAAATTCCCACTCCTGAACCTTAGAATGGTCCCTCTAGTATGGTGTAGATGTAGGCGTGGAAGCAGGAAAAAGAGCAGAGGGACTAGGCAAGACTCAGAGAGGGCGCATTTGATGGCCTTTGTTTCTCAGTGTGAAGATGTACACACCCTTTTGGTTTTTAAATTGTCACCATTCTTCTCGAGCTCTTTGTCCAATCTGCCATCTTATTCCCAGTACCTCATATGTTTCTAGTATGGTGTAGATGTAGGCGTGGAAGCAGGAAAAAGAGCAGATGGACTAGGCAAAACTCAGAGAGGGCGCATTTGATGGCCTTTGTTTCTCAGTGTGAAGCTGGGAACAGTAACATATGAGGTACTGGGAGTAAGATGGCAGATTGGACAAAGAGCTCGAGAAGAATGGTGACAATTTAAAAACCAAAAGGATGTACAGGAGTGGGAGCTTATGTACACCCTTTTGGTTTTTAAATTGTCACCATTCTTCTCAAGCTCTTTGTCCAATCTGCCATCTTATTCCCAGTACCTCATATGTTACTGCTCCCAGCTTCACACTGAGAAACAAAGGCCATCAAATGTGCCCTCTCTGAGTCTTGCCTAGTCCATCTGCTCTTTTTCCTGCTTCCACGCCTACATCTACACCATACTAGAGGGACCATTGTAAGGCATGTGTGTTTCATATCAACCCCATCTCCAAGCTTTTAACCACTTCTTTGTTGGCTGTCCATCACTTACAGCAACATCAAGAAATCTTGGAGTGGCGAAGCAGAAACTGAGACACTTTATTCTTTAAAACTCTTTTTGAGACAGTTGTAGATTCATATGCAGCTGTAAGACAACACAGAGATACCATATATCCTTCACTCAGTTCTCACAAAGTTAACATCTTGTGAAACAACAGTACAATACCAATTTAGGAATGCTGGCATTGCTACAGTCATGATACTGAACATTTCCATCACCACAGGCTCCCTCATTCTTTTTTTTTCTTCTTTTACATCTACTCCCACTCCGCTGTTTCCCACCCCCTTTTTCATCCCTGGCAATCACTAGTGTGGTACTTAGTTCTAGACTTTTGTCAATGCAAGATTGTTTTACAGATGAAATGGTATGGTATGCAATTTTGGGGGACTATGTTTTTTCCACTCAGCATGACTATCTGGAGATTTATCCAGCTTATTCCATGTATTAATAGCTTGTGCCTGTTTAAAATTGAAGTATAATTGAGTTATAATATTGTATTAGTTTCAGGAATCTGAAACTATATGTATTTCTGTTTTTCATCTTCAGTTTCTTTCATCAGTTTTATAGTTTTCCAAGTTCAAGTCTGTTACTTCCTTAGCTAGATTTATTCCAAGGATTTTTTTATTCTTTCTGATGTAATTGTGAGTGGGATTATTTCCTTAATTTCTATTGGGACTCAAAGCATGGGAATTTTTCCTACAGCCCTCTACCTCTCCTATATGCAAACCCTACTGGTCTTCAAAGTCAGATGTTCTTGAGGTTCATCTTTCTGATGCAAGACCTCTGAATTGGAGACCCTGATGTAGGGTTTGGGCCCTTTGTGCCTTGGAGAGAATGCCTGCTATTGCCATTATCCACCTGTTTGTGTGTTGCCTTCCCAGGGTTGTGAATTTTGACTACATTGTGTCTCTGCACCTCCTACCCATTCATTGTGATTTCTTTTTTGTCTCTTTAGCTGTGGAAAACTGCCTCATATATAGTTGCTCTGTATGTGCTCTGTATGTATGTATGTGAAACTTGCTCCATCTTGTCTGACTCTTTGTGACCCCATAGACTATAGTCCACCAGGCTTCTCTGTCCGTGGAATTCTCCAGGCCATAATACTGGAGTGGGTAACTGTTTCCTTCTCCAGGGGATTTTCCCAACTCAGGGATCAAACCCATGTCTCCTAAATAGCAGGCGGATTCTTTACCATCTGAGCCACCTCTGTAAACAGTTGTAGTTTTGATGCAACCATGGGAGGAAGTGTGCTCAGGGTCTTCCTATTTCACCATCTTCAACAGTTTATTCTTTTTAAATGCTGAGCAATATTGGAGGGTATGGCTATTACCACTGTTTTTTTTTTTTTTTTTAACAATTCACCTGTTGAAGTACATTATGCCTTATTTCCTGTTTGGGGTTGGTATTTTAAAGTTACTACAAACGTTTGTGTACAGGCTTTTGGTACACATATTTCTTCCTTTCTCTGAGATCAACCCAGAGTGCAGATGCTCAGTCATATGTTTGTTGCATGTTCAGTTTTTAGAAACTACCAAAATGTTTTTCAGAGTGACTAGCTATGCCTTTTCACACTTCCTCAGCAGTGCATTAAGCATCCAGTTTCCCAATATCCTTGCTAGCATTTGATGTTTTCACATTTGTTAAAAAAAAAAAAAAAGCTAGCTATTCTTATATATTGATATCTCAGCATGGTTTTAATTTTCATTTCTACTGGGCTAATAATTTTGAACATCTACATTCAGTTAATTAACAAAAATCGATCACCTCAAATACTTAGTTATTTTTTTTTTTTTTTTG
Source organism: Cephalophus harveyi (assembly GCA_006410635.1). Classification (NCBI taxonomy): domain Eukaryota; kingdom Metazoa; phylum Chordata; class Mammalia; order Artiodactyla; family Bovidae; genus Cephalophus; species Cephalophus harveyi. Next base: position 666,910 of record SJYT01015516.1, on the reverse strand, counting down.
CTGAGAACACTGAAGTTGCACTCTCTTAGCACATTTCAGTTATACAAGGTAGTATTATTAACTATAGTCATCACATTACATACTAGATCTTTAGAACTTACTTATCTTATAACTAAGAGTTTATATTTTTTCATCAACACTTTCCCATTCACTGCCCCCATCTCCCAGCCTCCGACAAAAACCATTCTGCTCTGTTTCTTTGAGTTTGATGTTTTTTTTTCTCCTTGATTCCACATATAAGTGAGAATATGAACTATTTGTCTATCTCTGTCTAGAATGTTTCATTTAGAATACTGCCCTTCAGTTTTATCTATCCTGTAACAAATGTCAGAGTTTCCTTTTAAAAGGCTGAATAATATCCATACATCATGTGTCTATATATATTATATATATATATATAATATATGTACATCACATTTTCTCTATCTATTCATCTGCTGATAGATGCTTAGGCTGTTTCCATACATTGGCTATTGTGAATGATGCTGATATGAGAGCGCAGGTGTCTCTTTGAGGTAATGATTGCTTATGGTATTTTTATTTTTAATTTTTTGAATAAGCTCAATACTGTTTTTCCTAATGCCTTTTTTTTTTTTTTTTTTTTTTGCTGAGAACACTGAAGTTGCACTCTCTTAGCACATATCAGTTATACAAGGTAGTATTATTAACTATAGTCATCACATTACATGCTAGATCCTTAGAACTTACTTATCTTATAACTAAGAGTTTATATTTTTTTCATCAACATTTTCCTATTCACTGCCCCCATCTCCCAGCCTCTGACAAAAACCATTCTGCTCTGTTTCTTTGAGTTTGATGTTTTTTTTCTCCTTGATTCCACATATAAGTGAGAATATGAACTATTTGTCTATCTCTGTGTAGAATGTTTCATTTAGAATATTGCCCTTTAGGTTTATCTATCCTGTAACAAATGTCAGAGTTTCCTTTTAAAAGGCTGAATAATATCCATATATCATGTGTGTATATATATATATATATATATGTAATATCTATGTACATCACATTTTCTCTATCCATTCATCTGCTGATAGATGCTTAGGCTGTTTCCATACATTGGCTATTGTGAATGATGCTGATATGAGACTGCAGGTATCTCTTTGAGGTAATGATTGCTTATGGTATTTTTATTTTTAATTTTTTGAATAAGCTCAATACTGTTTTTCCTAATGCCNTTTTCTCTATCCATTCATCTGCTGATAGATGCTTAGGCTGTTTCCATACATTGGCTATTGTGAATGATGCTGATATGAGACTGCAGGTATCTCTTTGAGGTAATGATTGCTTATGGTATTTTTATTTTTAATTTTTTGAATAAGCTCAATACTGTTTTTCCTAATGCCTGTACCAATTCACAATCCCACTAACCGTGCACATATGTTCCTTTTCGCCACATCCTTGCCAACACTTGTTATCTCTTTCCTTTTGGGTAATATCTGACATACACTATAACATCCACTATTGTTTACTTTGGTATTCTCTTCATTTCTTACAAGGCCTAGAATGTTGTAAATTATGCTTGAATATTTAAAGTTAAATGACATTTAAACATGGACATTGGGCATGAATTCCAGCACCAGCTGGGAGAATTGGTGGTGATCATCTTTGGAAAGAATCTCAGATATGTGATGCTGGTAATCTCTGGTCATAAATATGTATTGAGAGTAAATCTTTTCTTCTAATAATAATTTTTAAAGCCTGGGGGAATCTCTATCTCTCAAAACAAACTTATGTGGTGTTCTTATTTCTTGTCAGTCCAGGGTTGGGTAAATGATGTGTAGCTCAGAGGTGGGGGGTAAATGTAATTATTGTGGGGATGGGAGCTGTCTTGCTTACAGAGCAACCTCAGACACTGTGGCTCTCATGGGGAACTGGGTACTTAAACTGGTGCCCTCCACTGTTCAGGCCAACATAAACATGGCTGGGAACAGGGCAAAGCTTTTATGGTCCTTGGTCCCCAGAGACCCTTGTTCACTGGGAAAGAGACTCTCACGACAGCGAGCACTTGCCTGAGACCCAGAGGCCTCTCACGGCAGGGGCTGCCTGGGACCACCTCTCTCAGTTGACTCAGCTCCCCAGGCACCCAGAGGCCTCCTTCTTGAAGTTCTTCCAGGCCATTGGGAAACAAAAGGCAGACACTCTCCCAGGACCCTGGTTTGTGTGAACAAGGCATAAGTAATGGCCATAACCCGTTTTTAGTTTGCCACCTTCTGGAATGCAATAGCATTTTTTCTNACAATGAGGGAGACCTGGGTTCAATCCCTGGGTTGGGAAGATCCCCTGGAGAAGGGAAAGTCTACCCATTCCAGTGTTCTGGCCTAGTCCATGGGATCACAAAGAGTCAGACACGACTGAGTGACTTTCATTTTCTTAATGTTCAGAGCACATCATATAACTACCCTGGTGCTCCAGCAGTTAAGATTTTGAGCTTCTACTGCAGGGAGAGGGGGTGACGAAGGAGGGGGTTGAACCCTGGACAGGTAAATAAGATCTCACATGCCACACAGGGCAGCCAAAAAGTATTAAAAAAAAAAAAAAGATTGGAAATGGAATTTAGATCTTTTAGACTTTACATAATTTAATCACCATGTTTACAGACTTCACCCCAGGGCTCTGCCCTCCTCTCAGTATGGTGATCAAGTATGTTCTTCTTTGGGATACTTAAACAACAGCAACAAAAACTTAATATACTTTCTTTAACCTAGATGCAATCATTTCAACATGTTCTTGTTACAAAATTGATGGTGATGTTTTACACTTTAAAAATAATTATCATAGTAAAGCATACATAAAATTGGCCATTCTAACAAGCATTTTTAGGTCTGCAATTCAGTGGGATTAGGTATATCCACATTGTTGTGCAACCATATCGCTATTCATTTCTAGAACTTTTTCATCATTCCAAACTGAAATTCTGTTACCCATTAAACAATAACTCTCATTCTCCCCTACCCCCAGCCGCTGGAAACCTCTACTTTCTATTTCGATGAATTCTACTTTCTAGTTCAATGAATTTTTAATACCTTATATAATTGGAATCCTATAATATTTGTCCTTTTGTGTCCTCAAACTGAAATTCTGTTACCCATTAAACAATAACTCTCATTCTCCCCTACCCCCAGCCGCTGGAAACCTCTACTTTCTATTTCGATGAATTCTACTTTCTAGTTCAATGAATTTTTAATACCTTATATAATTGGAATCCTATAATATTTGTCCTTTTGTGTCTAGCTTATTTCACTTAACATCATATTCTCAAGATTCATTCATGTTGTAGAATGTATCATATTTTGTTCTTTTTTATGGCTGAATAATATTCTATTGTATGTATATAACCAGTATTCTTTATCCATTCGTGTGCTGAACACCTGGGTTGTTTCCACATTTTGGCTATTGGGAATAATGTTGCTATGAATACAAGTCTTGGGACTACTTTTTTTTTTTTAAGTTAAAATCCTGGGGCAGAGGGAGATGTAGCAGAGACAGAAATGGAATATGAATAAATTGGACAGCAGTGAACAGTGAGAGAGTTGGGAGCGAGAGATGGCACAGTTTATTAAGTTGTTAATCTGGTTATTCTCTTAGGTGTATGGAAGTAGTTAGGAAGGTATGATTTGAGGTAGAGCCATGAATGCACAGGAAAATAGAAGAGAATGGAAGTTGTGGGAAGAGACATAGTCAATTTCATCAAATGAGGCTCCTGACCTCATTATTCGGGGTGAGGCCCAAAACTTGAATTTCCACTTTTACAGAGCATGAGCACTCCTTTGTTTTCTTAAAGGAGTCATCCATTTCCTCCATTCTCTCCCTCTCAGACCTGGTCTATGTGCACTGATGAACTGCAAGATTTTGGAGGCTCTTTCACAGCCTCTGGGCAGGTGATCAGAATTGGATGCTCACAGATACATCATATGCTAGGAGGAACCTTCTCTCAAGAGTCTTCTCCAACACCACAGTTCAAAAGCATCAATTCTTCGGCGCTCAGCCTTCTTCACAGTCCAACTCTCACATCCATACATGACCACTGGAAAAACCGTAGCCTTGACTAGATGGACCTTTGTTGGTATGCGTTCATACTATGCATTAAACACTGTACTTAGCATTGTGTATGGATAATCGTACATAATCCTCACAAATGCACTGAGGGGTAGACACTACTATTGTCCATAATAAACTAAAGAGGAAAACAAGCCTCACAGAAAGTGAATTGACTTGATGATCATGATGATTTGCTCTCTCTGATGGACTGGGCCTCCTTTCAGAGAGCCCATGCGTATCTACTGGGTGGAAATTCTCCCATCTTTGAGAGAAGGTTTGATTTTTGGAGAGAGCTATAATTGGTAGAATCAGGGAGTAGGAGGTCAAGTTGATAAATACAGTGTTTGGGCAAATAGTAGGTGTGGCCTAAGGGAAGGAGGCTGGTTTTCTTATGTGGGTCAGAAAGCAGTTCTGAAGGAGTCCATGGAGAGATTCAGCCTTGTAGGATCTTTAGAATTGTTCCTGGCTTCTTAATGTTTGGGCTTCACTTGTGGCTCAGGTGGTAAAGAATCTGCCTACAATGAGGGAGACCTGGGTTCAATCCCTGGGTTGGGAAGATCCCCTGGAGAAGGGAAAGTCTACCCATTCCAGTGTTCTGGCCTAGTCCATGGGATCACAAAGAGTCAGACACGACTGAGTGACTTTCATTTTCTTAATGTTCAGAGCACATCATATAACTACCCTGGTGCTCCAGCAGTTAAGATTTTGAGCTTCTACTGCAGGGAGAGGGGGTGACGAAGGAGGGGGTTGAACCCTGGACAGGTAAATAAGATCTCACATGCCACACAGGGCAGCCAAAAAGTATTAAAAAAAAAAAAAAGATTGGAAATGGAATTTAGATCTTTTAGACTTTACATAATTTAATCACCATGTTTACAGACTTCACCCCAGGGCTCTGCCCTCCTCTCAGTATGGTGATCAAGTATGTTCTTCTTTGGGATACTTAAACAACAGCAACAAAAACTTAATATACTTTCTTTAACCTAGATGCAATCATTTCAACATGTTCTTGTTACAAAATTGATGGTGATGTTTTACACTTTTTAAATAATTATCATAGTAAAGCATACATAAAATTGGCCATTCTAACAAGCATTTTTACGTCTGCAATTCAGCGGGATTAGGTATATCCACATTGTTGTGCAACCATCATCGCTATTCATTTCTAGAACTTTTTCATCATTCCAAACTGAAATTCTGTTACCCATTAAACAATAACTCTCATTCTCCTCTACCCCCAGCTGCTGGAAACCTCTACTTTCTATTTCGATGAATTCTACTTTCTAGTTCAATGAATTTTTAATACCGTATATAATTGGAATCCTATAATATTTGTCCTTTTGTGTCTAGCTTATTTCACTTAACATCATATTCTCAAGATTCATTCATGTTGTAGAATGTATCATATTTTGTTCTTTTTTATGGCTGAATCATATTCTATTGTATGTATATAACCAGTATTCTTTATCCATTCGTGTGCTGAACACCTGGATTGTTTCCACATTTTGGCTATTGGGAATAGTGTTGCTATGAATACAAGTCTTGGGACTACTTTTTTTTTTTTTTTTAAGCTAAAATCCTGGGGCAGAGGGAGATGTAGCAGAGACAGAAATGGAATATGAATAAATTGGGCAGCAGTGAACAGTGAGAGAGTTGGGAGCGAGAGATGGCACAGTTTATTAAGTTGTTAATCTGGTTATTCTCTTAGGTGTATGGAAGTAGTTAGGAAGGTATGATTTGAGGTAGAGCAATGAATGCACAGGAAAATAGAAGAGAATGGAAGTTGTGGGAAGAGACATAGTCAGTTTCATCAAATGAGGCTCCTGACCTCATTATTCGGGGTGAGGCCCAATACTTGAATTTCCACTTTTACAGAGCATGAGCACTCCTTTGTTTTCTTAAAGGAGTCATCCATTTCCTACATTCGCTCCCTCTCAGACCTGGCCTATGTGCACTGATGAACTGCAAGACTTTGGAGGCTCTTTCACAGCCTCTGGGCAGGTGATCAGAATTGGATGCTCACAGATACATCATATGCTAGGAGGAACCTTCTCCAGGAGAAAGGCTAAGAGTCTGAGGTTCCCTCCTTCTGAGCAAGAGCCTACAGGCTGAAGTCTCTCTCGTGTTTTATCCACCCTAATTATCCACAAAAGATTTGTTCAGTGAAGCTGCTGGGGGAACACATAGGTCCAGTGATTGTCTTCAGACTTCAGCATCTCATCAGACCTGCTCAACGACACGATAGGAATAGTCCATTTTGAAAAGATGCATTTAGCTTTTTGCACTGGTGAGAAAGGAGACCAGGGAACCTCTCACATAGGATTCTATGAATGTGAAAGCAGTAGGCATAACACTTAGCAAAATTTGAAATAAAATTTATAATGTCTCATTACCTAAGTTAAAACTCAGACCTTGGATATGTTTGAGAGATACAGAAAATACTTAAAAAAAGGGAGACACAATTGAGAAGATGTTAGGGATAAATAGACAAAAATATTCTCCCTTAATAAAGAAAGAAGCAGGCTATGGAACATGAAGGTTGGCTGTAAAACAAGAAGAATAACCTAGATTTGTTGCTCACAACAAGGGCAGGGTTATCTCTCAACACAAATAGTCATTTATCTCATAAGGCACATGGCAGAAGGAAAACAGGATTTACACAGCTGAGGAAATAAATGGCAGATGTTAAACAGGAAGCAATGCAGCATGGACATTAAATACTGTATTTGGTTATGAAATTTAATTAACCTAGATTTGTTGCTCACAACAAGGGCAGGGTTATCTCTCAACACAAATAGTCATTTATCTCATAAGGCACATGGCGGAAGGAAAACAGGATTTACACAGCTGAGGAAATAAATGGCAGATGTTAAACAGGAAGCAATGCAGCATGGACATTAAATACTGTATTTGGTTATGTAATTTAATTTGGAATCATGGCACGGTAACCACAAAACTGTGTGCCTTAGTTTTCTCAATGTAAACCTTATTTCTTGCACTGGTAATGGAGGACAAAAATAGTCCCTAAGCCATAAAGTTGGTGTGAAGATAAGATAGAACCAATAAAACACTTAGATTTCTGGAACATTGCAATCACTCAAGATATATTCATTGGCATTATTATTTAAAGCTGAACTTCCCAGGTAATAAATAGGAAACAATGAGTCTTTGACAAGCCCTGGTGTACATAAATGATCAGTTTCATTTTTTCCATTTTAAAAGTTGTACATGCTAACTTGTACAAATTATAAAAGCTATACAAGATCTCCATAAAAAAGGAATTAGAAGATAGAAACAGAAGTAAGTCACTAGTAATTTGAGCACATTTCTTTCAAGGCATAGATTGTTTTACACGTTAGTTTCAATCATGTATCCTCCTTATTTTTCTTAACATTATATGCATGTTTCATTTTATAGCAGAGCCTTTAAAGGTCACATAATATTTTCTTAACATGGAATATTTCACATAATATTCCGTTAAGTGAAAAGACCATGTCTGAGTCACCAAGGAAGATCATACTTGAGTTTACTATCCTTTATTTTTATAAATCAAACCTTGGATGTCAAATACATGATTACTATAAATAATGGTATGACTGATATATCTTATGAGAAACTTGTTTTTTGCATTTAGGGATATTTTATTAGAAGAAATTTTCAAAAGAGAGATTACAGCATTAACACTCATAACTTTTAAAAAGCCCTTGCTACATTTTGCCAGTTGCACCATCAGCTGTGATGCTAAAGCATATATGCTTCAACACAAACTCCTTTTTCATTGTGAATTTTCATTAATAAAAACTGCTAATTAAATAAGCAAAAATGTTGCCTAATTATTGTGTTAACGTAGGTTTCTTGGACTAATAATGAAAGCAATTTTTCCCTTGTTTAAAAGTCAAATTGTACCTTTGCCACTCTCCTTTACATTCTTTTGTTGCTTATTTTCTAATTCTAGCTTTTTATATAACAAGGATAGTAGTAATAGTGGTAGTGTTAGTCACTCAGTTGTGTCTGATTGTTTGCAACCTTAGGGACTGTAGCCCATCAGGCTTCCCTGCCCATGGGATTCTCCAGGCAAGAATACTGAAGTGGGTTGCCGTACCCTCTTCCAGCAGATCTTCCTGACCCAGGGGTTGAACCCATGTCTCTTACATCTCCTGCACTGGTAGATGGGTTCTTTACCACTCATGCCCACCTGGTAAGCCCAGAAAATAATTATGGCAGCCTCAAAAATTTCACCCCAAGCAGAGGAAGTATTTAGAAGCCAAACCAGAGAAAATCAGTGATATGTTTATGGGCAACTGAGATCAAGCTAGCATTAAGAAATCATTATATCAAGCCATTAAAGGTAAGAATAAGTGCAGCAGTAAGGGTCACTTGCCTCCCACAGGCTGAAACTCCCTGTCACAGCTGATCTTAAACATAGCTAGCACCCGAGTTCTGATCTGTTTGGTCTTGGCACCATAAATGATAGGATTGATGACAGGAGGCAGAAGTAGGTAGACATCACCCATAAGAACATGCACAATGGGATGAAGACTGTTCCCAAAGCGATGCACCACTGAGAGGCCGATGAGAGGCACATAGAAGGCCAGCACCACACCAATGTGTGACACACAGGTTCCAAAGGCCTTGGCCCGCTCCGACTTGGAAGGCAGTTGTAGAACTGTTCGTATAATCAGAAAATAGGACAAAGAGATGAACAGGGCATCCACACCCATGACCAGCAGAATGGCAGTAAGACCATAGATCACATTGGGCAATGTGTCTGCATAGGCCAACTTCATTACATCCTGGTGCACGCAATAGGAATGCGAGAGCACGTTGGATTGGCAGAAGGCTAGCCGTTTGATGAGCAGAGGCAGTGGGATGAAGAAGAGGGATCCGCGGGCCACAGCCACCAGGCCAATCTGGGCTGTCACTGTGTTGTTGAGCACTGCGGCATGGCGCAGCGGGTGGCAGATTGCTACGTAACGGTCAAAGGCCATGGCCAGTAGGATGGTGGACTCAATGGCTGAGAGAGCATGAATAAAGAACATCTGGGTCATACAGGCATCAAAGGTGATCTCCCGGGAGTCGAACCAGAAGAGGGCGAGGATCTTGGGCATGGTGGAGGTGGACAAGGCCAGGTCGATGGCTGCCAGCATGCAGAGAAAGAGGTACATGGGAGCGTGGAGGCTGCGCTCCATCCTTACGATGAAGACCACGATGCAATTTCCAAACAATGCCACAGTATACATAGAAAGCAGGGGGAAGCCAATCCAGAATTGAGCTGCTTCTAGTCCTGGGATACCAATAAGTACAAAGGTGGCATGTGTGAAGTTGCAGGTACTCATAGCTGGCACTGAGAAGATGAGGTCACACTGGCAGCCTGCTAGCCTGCTAGGACAGGAAGCACAATCAGAGAGGTTGGCCCCAGAGACCTGTGGACTGAATACATCTTAGCTCTCCTTCCCCTTCTCTCTTCTCTCACTCCTCCAAGTCATTTGTGTTCTTTCATAAAAAGGCTGTCTGAAGCCTCCTGCCAAATGGGAAAGTGACAGCTCAGATTCACTTATCAGTCACTACTCTCAAAGTCCATTTACATTTGTAAAAGGGAACCTGGAGAGAACAATGCTGCTGCTGCTGCTGCTGCTGCTGCTGCGTCACTTCAGTCTGTCTGACTCTGTGCAACCCCATAGATGGCAGCCCACCAGGATCCACTGTCCCTGGGATTCTCCAAGCAATAACACTGGAGTGGGTTGCCATTTCCTTCTCCAATGCATGAAAATGAAAAGAGAAAGTGAAGTCGCTCAGTCGTGTCCGACTCTTAGCGACCCCATGGACTGCAGCCCACCAGGCTCCTCTGTTCATGGGATTTTCCAGGCAAGAGCACTGGAGTGGGTTGCCATAATGCTCATCCCCAAAATCTGTCCTTCTCAAATTCCCTGGGAATCATTTTTCTGTTCTATAAGCATTTACTTATAAGACTTACCATATATCAAGGATATTTGCTAGATGCTGAAAATACAGAGACAAAAATGCATATTTTTGCCTTTCAGGTGCTGTGACACATCATTTGCCTTTCAGATACCTTGCCTAAAGATAGATAAGTAACGAAAATATTAGGATCTTGGGATATGTGTTAGGAAAAGATGTGCATTTAATGTATAGGATGGGAGAAGCATCATCAGAGGAAACTCTCTGAAACAAGATGATCCTTCTGTTCAGTCTTGAAATATTGAGTAGAAATTAAAAAACAGAGAAGGGAATAAAAGGTACAGCAAACAGTGGGGATAGGGAGATTTTTTATTTTGTTTTGGTTTTGCTTTGTTTGCTTGTAAATTTTCAGGATTCCAGGTCACCGGGTCTAAGGTCAGCAAGAGAGGAAAGATACAACTGTAATAAAAAAATAAAAATAATAAAAGCAAGCAAACAAAACCCACAAAATAAAAATTAAGGTAAAAAGACCAAAGTCAATATCTTAAGGTAACAGGGAAACTTTTCTGGGGTCATCAAATGAAAGGTAGTAGCTCCCACCAATGAATTCTCTGGAGATGAAAGTGCTGGTAGGATCCTAGCTGCCAGGCATGGTGTGAAGGCTTTCTCTCTGTTCCTGGCCGATGGGTCCCTCTACTTTTAAAAGTTGTCTCTAAGGCCACTTTCACTGCTACAAAGAGAGCTTAAGATGAGTCTTGCTACTCCTAGAACTTTATCTTTCTTGGAACCTCTGGCCATGAGTTATTTACATTAGGTGAGTCTTTGCTTTCTTAGGAAACTCAGTGTTGCTCTGCCTTATTCTGTGTTCTGATCTCATCAAACTCTCCTGAAAGTCTCCCTAAGTACCCTAGTATATAGAGCTAATTGTCTCTAAAGAGCTAAAGGCTTGGCTTTTCAAAAGAGGTTCTGAATCTTTAAAATACACTCTGCAGGTGACTTCATCAGTGATATTGGGATTAAACTGTTCATCCTCCCCACTTCTCCCCACCCCACCAGGATTCCTCTTCACTCCTAACCTGTGTCCTTTCTGCTGCTGAGACATGCTCTTCAATTTGGCCTTAGTGGAGAGGGTTTGGAGAGGAGAGTGACCAGGTATCTAAAAACACAATATGATAAAATGAAAACTAAACATTTTGACTTAGATTATCCTCATCTTGGATAAGCAAGGAAGAACAGATCCAGGTTCAAAAGTCAGAAAATCTCTCCTCTGATGACTATTTGTTTTTCTCCATTCTCAGACATGTGCCAAGATATTACAGCTACCTTCCTTGACAAATATCAGATCCCAGCTTTGTCCCCCTCAGCTGCTGGCAGAGAATGAAAAGCATTTTCCAGAGGTAGATGCTCACAAGCATGGAGGGTAGCAAGGCGAGGACAGTAACGCATTTTCCCTTTCTCAGCGCCTCTGATGACAGCATCCGCATGGGCAGACAAGAAGGGTCTCTGGTGGCCTCAGAGTCAGATATCTCCCTGACTGTTCTTTCCGCAGGGCACCTTTTCCGCTTTGCTGGTAGCAGCCTAAGACTTGGGGCCATTGTTTCATCTCCCCAGTTACCTATCCCAGAAGACCTCATGCTTTCCTCCCTTGTGGTCTGGTCTTCTGCCTACAGGGATGCTAGCCAGACCCACTTGCAGCTTCTCTTTGGGTCTGAGTGTGGCTGTAGCATCTATTCTCACTTGCCTTTCTGGGTGGCAGCTAACACTCTGGAACACTTCTTCCTCATCCATGAAGATGTGGGTGGGATACAAAGGCTTCCCTTTACCCTGCCACGAGACAGTTTGTAGGGTCTTCAGGGTTCCTTAGGATGCCCGGGACCATGGGCTGCCTGACCCCAGTGAGGACGCACTCACTTGAATATATGGTACAGTCCTGATGAGAGGCAGCTGAAGCCGACTCTCCCTTTCAGGCACAGATTGATTTATAACTGCCTAGGAATCCCAGGGGGATAGGCTATGGGAATATGGACTGAGGGCCTAGGGGCTGGGCAGGCAGGGAGCAAAGCCTCCATGGCCACTTGTATGTCACTCCCCAGGCTTCCCACTGTTTCAGTCTGGTGGGGGTGGATGGGCGAAGATTACCAGGGGCCCACTGCCTCTGCCATCACTCCCACACTTATACATACAGGGCTCTTGACAAGCTATATCTGCCCCTCCAAGTAACTCAAACTTTAGTTAGCCACTTTACTAGACACAGCTGCCAATGTATGTAGTTTCGTTCTAGAGCTCTAGGAGTTCATATCCTCTTTATTGAGATAGGTGAGGTGAAGTCGCTCAGTCGTGTCCGACTCTTTGCGACCCCGTGGACTGTAACCTACTAGGCTTCTCCGCCCATGGGATTCTCCAGGCAAGAATACTGGAGTGGATTGCCATTTCCTTCTCCAGGGGATCTTCCCGACCCAGGGATCGAACCCCGGTCTCCCACATCAGAGGCAGACGCTTTAACCTCTGAGCCACCAGATCATTTTTGGTCCCATAATTCAAAATAAGGCCATGTATCTCTTGAACTTCTTTTCCCAGCCCCAGCTTTTCTTTCAGGTGATGAAATGGACTTTCAGGTGAGGAAGCCACTTTTCACTGCACCTGTGTCATAGATAAAGCATACACATGACCTAAAATCTCTTTGCTTAGGTCATATGGTTCATGAATTATAATATGGTCAGAGAACCAAGTATTCAGATTCTTTATTTATTCACATTCAACAAAGATTTATCAAGCCTGGCATCTGTAGTTCATGGGGTCACAAAGAGTGGGACATGATCTAGCAACTGAACAATGACAGCAATGTAATAAGAAAAACAGATGCCACACATACAAATCTCCAGCCCCTATTTTGGTTAGGGGCACAGACAGTAAATGGAGTTGTTATAAAAAGTGAAAGAGGATATTAGGTAGGCTTCAGGAGGGAAAAAAAAAGGGGGGAAGGAAATACATATATCTCAAGGGGATAGTAGAAATTTTAAATGAAGCTATTGGACAATATTACGAAGACCACACAGAATGAAAGCATTTGAGGAGAAGCCTAACAGAGTGAGAAATATATCCATGGAGGTATTTGAAGAAGACTATTCCAGGAAGAAGGAAAAGAAACCACAAATAAAGTTCCTGAGAAGAGAATGTATCTGGGGGGTTAGAACCCCAAGAAGGCCACTGTGCTGAGCAGAGGGAACCAGGACAAGAGTAGTAGGGAGATACAATCAGAGAAGTAATGGGCAATTAGATCATATAGGGCCTCATAAGACTTATGGAACATTTAAGGATTTTCATTAAGAAGACCAAGTGAAATAGTGGCCATGTGTCTACCACCGCTCTGGCCTTTAGGAAAATCTCCAATTCATTGTCCCTTGGGTCAGAGATGACATTTGCCCTGCACCTCACCCCCATTTCCCTTAACGTCTCCATTATGCACTCCCTAGGAATGGAAGCTTACAAGTTGCTTGGATGGTTGCACAGTGGGGCTTTTCACATGTTAGTGTTGGTCCTGTGGGCGGGTGCTGATGGGAGAGAAACATCTGTAGAAGTAGTGAGAGCTTCCTGGCTGTCTAGTTCTTAAGACTGAAGTTCCATCTCCTCCCATATTTAGGATGCTGGGTACCCCCATCCATTTTCTGTAGCCCAAGCACCTCTTTGTCTCTCTCCCCTATCTGCCTGCCCTATCTTATGTCATATGTGGAAACATCAAACAAAAATTGAGTCTGTGAACCCACATCACGTATGTTTTCTCTTATTTCTAATGGTGACTGAGACATGGTCCCTTGATCTCGAGAAGTAAGCAGAGCCTTTTGTGGGGAGAATCTTACAGCAGTAGAGTCTGAAAAAGGGTGCCATGGCGAAGAAGCACAAACGACGCAGGAGAACCTGAAAAGGATATGAGACGGACTTGAGACACCATGAAAACATCTCGGAAGGAAAGCTGCTTCTGCTTGGTCAGAGGGAAGAGAGTGAGGGTGCTGTAACTGGCGGAGCCTGTGCAAAGGCTTGAAAGTGAGATAGAGCAATCAAGGCTAAGGAAATGCAAGTTGTTTGTTGTGCCTGGAGCACTGGGTGGAGGGGAAGCAATGATTTTGAGCAGGCCACACAGATTTTATGGTTTTTTTTTTCGTATCTGGCAGGAAGAGAGCTTAAATGAAACAAAGTCCTTATTCTCAAAGGCCTTACCTTTTACTGGGGAAGCTAGAAAAGATATAAACAGATATGTAATGCATTACAGAGGGTGTGAAAGTGCTAGAAGTTAAAACAAAGTAGGTAAGGAAGAGAGTGAATGTAGGCAGGAATTGAGGAGAGGTGGTGTTGTCATTATTATTTTTTGTAGTATAAAGGGCCCTGTAATAAGGGGGGGCATGAGTGGAGACTGCTTGGTGATAGGCAGTAAATCAGGCATTGGGAGGAAGAACATCTCAAGTAAGGAGATCTGCAAGTGCAAAGTCTGAGGATGAAGCATACTCGGTGTATTTAGGGGAATGTTTGGAAGTTAGTGTGGGTGTAGTAGAGTGAGTAGGAGAAGGCAATGGCACCCCACTCCAGTACTCTTGCCTGGAAAATCCATGGACGGAGGAGCCTGGTAGGCTGCAGTCCATGGGGTCACGAAGAGTCTGGCACGACGGAGTGACTTCAGTTTCACTTTTCACTTTCATGCACTGGAGAAGGAAATGGCAACCCACTCCAGTGTTCTTGCCTGGAGAATCCCAGGGACGGGGGAGCCTGGTGGGCTGCCGTCTATGGAGTCGCACAGAGTCGGACACGACTGAAGTGGCTTAGCAGCAGCAGCAGCAGCAGTAGAGTAAGGAGGAGAGTAGTAGGAGATGAAGTTGAGCTGATGAAGGCGAGTCAGAGCACATAAATCTTTGTAACGTATTATAATGACTATAAATGTTTCTTGGATAAGATAGGAGACCTCTGGAACATGTTGCACAGAGGATGTGACATGATTTATCTTGTCTATTAAGATAATCCTTTTAACTACCGTGGGGGAAATAGACTGTACTATAAAGTAAAATCAGGTTCAAAATGATGATGGCTTGGAACACGGTGGTAGCAGAAGTAGTAGAAAGTAGTTTTACTCCAGATATCAACATCTGGAATACCTGGAATAAAGAAGAGTAGTCAGCATTTGCTAAAGATTGGATGTAGAATAGGGGAGGCGGACATGTGCCAGAAATAACTCCAAGTCTTATCTCAGCATCTTGAAAAGCAGAGTTTCTGGGTTATAAAAAATTGTAATTGAGAATGTTTTTTCCTTGATATGAATGCCAGAATATGGTTTTGGATATGATGAGTCTAAGATGATTTTTAGATGTCCAAATGAAGATATCCAGAAATAACTCCAAGTCTTATCTCAGCATCTTGAAAAGCAGAGTTTCTGGGTTATAAAAAATTGTAATTGAGAATGTTTTTTCCTTGATATGAATGCCAGAATATGGTTTTGGATATGATGAGTCTAAGATGATTTTTAGATGTCCAAATGAAGATACTGATGCATAGGCAATTAGATATGAGTCTGGACTGTATTATAAATACTTATTTGGGATTTACAAGCCTATAAATGGTATGTTAAGACATGATGTTACATTAGATGACCAAAAATGAGAATATAACAAAGAATAAGACAGGCCTCAGAACAAAGTTCTGGGACATTTCAACATACGATGATAACAAAGATGAAGATGAACAGTAATTGACTCTGAAAATACTATTGTCAAACATGCTGAGGATTTTGATATCATCCTAATGACTAAATAGCTGGTACTGTGAATAAATTCCCTGTAGCTATGAATGACTACTTCTACTTCCTTGTTGGATCTGATACCAGCTATAGGGCCCATGATTACTGAGTGATACCAATGTATCAATGAAACAGGCACTTTAAATTTTTGAGAATAATTGGATATACCCAGGTTGGAAAAAATAATGAACTTGCTGGATTAAGCCATACATGAAATAAATGCTATAAATTAAAGCAATTCTAATAACACAACTTGTAATTCCTTTGCAATTCTAGTCACTTTTCAGTTTCTTCTGGGGCAGAAAGTTGAGGGAGGTCAGAAAGAAATTCTGGAATATGCTTAGCTGGGAAAGAATTGCCAGGCATGGTGTGAAGGCTTTCTCTCTGTTCCTGGCCGATGGGTCCCTCTACTTTTAAAAGTTGTCTCTAAGGCCACTTTCACTGTTACAAAGAGAGCTTGAGATGAGTCTTGCTACTCCTAGAACTTTATCTTTCTTGGAACCTCTGGCCATGAGTTATTTACATTAGGTGAGTCTTTGCTTTCTTAGGAAACTCAGTGTTGCTCTGCCTTATTCTGTGTTCTGATCTCATCAAACTCTCCTGAAAGTCTCCCTAAGTACCCTAGTATATAGAGCTAATTGTCTCTAAAGAGCTAAAGGCTTGGCTTTTCAAAAGAGGTTCTGAATCTTTAAAATACACTCTGCAGGTGACTTCATCAGTGATATTGGGATTAAACTGTTCATCCTCCCCACTTCTCCCCACCCCACCAGGATTCCTCTTCACTCCTAACCTGTGTCCTTTCTGCTGCTGAGACATGCTCTTCAATTTGGCCTTAGTGGAGAGGGTTTGGAGAGGAGAGTGACCAGGTATCTAAAAACACAATATGATAAAATGAAAACTAAACATTTTGACTTAGATTATCCTCATCTTGGATAAGCAAGGAAGAACAGATCCAGGTTCAAAGGTCAGAAAATCTCTCCTCTGATGACTATTTGTTTTTCTCCATTCTCAGACATGTGCCAAGATATTACAGCTACCTTCCTTGACAAATATCAGATCCCAGCTTTGTCCCCCTCAGCTGCTGGCAGAGAATGAAAAGCATTTTCCAGAGGTAGATGCTCACAAGCATGGAGGGTAGCAAGGCGAGGACAGTAACGCATTTTCCCTTTCTCAGCGCCTCTGATGACAGCATCCGCATGGGCAGACAAGAAGGGTCTCTGGTGGCCTCAGAGTCAGATATCTCCCTGACTGTTCTTTCCGCAGGGCACCTTTTCCGCTTTGCTGGTAGCAGCCTAAGACTTGGGGCCATTGTTTCATCTCCCCAGTTACCTATCCCAGAAGACCTCATGCTTTCCTCCCTTGTGGTCTGGTCTTCTGCCTACAGGGATGCTAGCCAGACCCACTTGCAGCTTCTCTTTGGGTCTGAGTGTGGCTGTAGCATCTATTCTCACTTGCCTTTCTGGGTGGCAGCTAACACTCTGGAACACTTCTTCCTCATCCATGAAGATGTGGGTGGGATACAAAGGCTTCCCTTTACCCTGCCACTGCTGTAGCATCTATTCTCACTTGCCTTTCTGGGTGGCAGCTAACACTCTGGAACACTTCTTCCTCATCCATGAAGATGTGGGTGGGATACAAAGGCTTCCCTTTACCCTGCCACGAGACAGTTTGTAGGGTCTTCAGGGTTCCTTAGGATGCCCGGGACCATGGGCTGCCTGACCCCAGTGAGGACGCACTCACTTGAATATATGGTACAGTCCTGATGAGAGGCAGCTGAAGCCGACTCTTCCTTTCAGGCACAGATTGATTTATAACTGCCTAGGAATCCCAGGGGGATAGGCTATGGGAATATGGACTGAGGGCCTAGGGGCTGGGCAGGCAGGGAGCAAAGCCTCCATGGCCACTTGTATGTCACTCCCCAGGCTTCCCACTGTTTCAGTCTGGTGGGGGTGGATGGGCAAAGATTACCAGGGGCCCACTGCCTCTGCCATCACTCCCACACTTATACATACAGGGCTCTTGACAAGCTATATCTGCCCCTCCAAGTAACTCAAACTTTAGTTAGCCACTTTACTAGACACAGCTGCCAATGTATGTAGTTTCGTTCTAGAGCTCTAGGAGTTCATATCCTCTTTATTGAGATAAGTGAAGTGAAGTCGCTCAGTCGTGTCCGACTCTTTGCGACCCCGTGGACTGTAACCTACTAGTGCAGCTAACACTCTGGAACACTTCTTCCTCATCCATGAAGATGTGGGTGGGATACAAAGGCTTCCCTTTACCCTGCCACAAGACAGTTTGTAGGGTCTTCAGGGTTCCTTAGGATGCCCAGGACCATGGGCTGCCTGACCCCAGTGAGGACACACTCACTTGAATATGGTACAGTCCTGATGAGAGGCAGCTGAAGCCGACTCTCCCTTTCAGGCACAGATTGATTTATAACTGCCTAGGAATCCCAGGGGGATAGGCTATGGGAATACGGACTGAGGGCCTAGGGGCTGGGCAGGCAGGGAGCAAAGCCTCCATGGCCACTTGTATGTCACTCCCCAGGCTTCCCACTGTTTCAGTCTGGTGGGGGTGGATGGGCAAAGATTACCAGGGGCCCACTGCCCCTACCATCACTCCCACACTTATACATACAGGGCTCTTGACAAGCTATATCTGCCCCCCCAAGTAACTCAAACTCTAGTTAGCCACTTTACTAGACACAGCTGCCAATGTATGTAGTTTGGTTCTAGAGCTCTAGGAGTTCATATCCTCTTTATTGAGATAGGCACACAAAAATATGGTCCCATAATTCAGAATAAGGCCATGTACCTCTTGAACTTCTTTTCCCAGCCCCAGCTTTTCTTTCAGTTGATGAAATGGACTTTCAGGTGAGGAAGCCACTTTTCATTGCACCTGTGTCATAGATAAAGCATACACATGACCTAAAAGCTCTTTGCTTAGGTCATATGGTTCATGAATTATAATATGGTCAGAGAACCAAGTATTCGGATTCTTTATTTATTCACATTCAACAAAGATTTATCAAGCCTGGCATGCTGCAATTCATGGGGTCACAAAGAGTGGGACATGATCTAGCAACTGAACAATGACAGCAATGTAATAAGAAAAACAGATGCCACACATACAAATCTCCAGCCTCATGGAGTATTCTGGTTAGGGGCACAGACAGTAAATGGAGTTGTTATAAAAAATGAAAGAGGATGTTAGGTAGGCTTCAGGAGGCAAAAAAATAAAAGGGAAGAAGGAAATAAATATATCTCAAGGGGATAGTAGAAATTTTAAATGAAGCTATTGGACAATATTACGAAGACCACACAGAATGAAAGCATTTGAGGAGAAGCCTAACAGAGTGAGAAATATATCCATGGAGGTATTTGAAGAAGACTATTCCAGGAAGAAGGAAAAGAAACCACAAATAAAGTTCCTGAGAAGAGAATGTATCTGGGGGGTTAGAACCCCAAGAAGGCCACTGTGCTGAGCAGAGGGAACCAGGACAAGAGTAGTAGGGAGATACAATCAGAGAAGTAATGGGCAATTAGATCATATAGGGCCTCATAAGACTTATGGAACATTTAAGGATTTTCATTAAGAAGACCAAGTGATGGCAATCCACTCCAGTGTTCTTGCCTGGAGAATCCCATGGACGGAGAAGCCTAGTAGGTTACAGTCCACGGGGTCGCAAAGAGTCGGACACGACTGAGCGACTTCACCTCACCTCACCTCACCTCCTCAGACCAAGTGAAATAGTGGCCATGTGTCTACCACCGCTCTGGCCTTTAGGAAAATCTCCAATTCATTGTCCCTTGGGTCAGAGATGACATTTGCCCTGCACCTCACCCCCATTTCCCTTAACGTCTCCATTATGCACTCCCTAGGAATGGAAGCTTACAAGTTGCTTGGATGGTTGCACAGTGGGGCTTTTCACATGTTAGTGTTGGTCCTGTGGGCGGGTGCTGATGGGAGAGAAACATCTGTAGAAGTAGTGAGAGCTTCCTGGCTGTCTAGTTCTTAAGACTGAAGTTCCATCTCCTCCCATATTTAGGATGCTGGGTACCCCCATCCATTTTCTGTAGCCCAAGCACCTCTTTGTCTCTCTCCCCTATCTGCCTGCCCTATCTTATGTCATATGTGGAAACATCAAACAAAAATTGAGTCTGTGAACCCACATCACGTATGTTTTCTCTTATTTCTAATGGTGACTGAGACATGGTCCCTTGATCTCGAGAAGTAAGCAGAGCCTTTTGTGGGGAGAATCTTACAGCAGTAGAGTCTGAAAAAGGGTGCCATGGCGAAGAAGCACAAACGACGCAGGAGAACCTGAAAAGGATATGAGACGGACTTGAGACACCATGAAAACATCTCGGAAGGAAAGCTGCTTCTGCTTGGTCAGAGGGAAGAGAGTGAGGGTGCTGTAACTGGCGGAGCCTGTGCAAAGGCTTGAAAGTGAGATAGAGCAATCAAGGCTAAGGAAATGCAAGTTGTTTGTTGTGCCTGGAGCACTGGGTGGAGGGGAAGCAATGATTTTGAGCAGGCCACACAGATTTTATGTTTTTTTTTTTCGTATCTGGCAGGAAGAGAGCTTAAATGAAACAAAGTCCTTATTCTCAAAGGCCTTACCTTTTACTGGGGAAGCTAGAAAAGATATAAACAGATATGTAATGCATTACAGAGGGTGTGAAAGTGCTAGAAGTTAAAACAAAGTAGGTAAGGAAGAGAGTGAATGTAGGCAGGAATTGAGGAGAGGTGGTGTTGTCATTATTATTTTTTGTAGTATAAAGGGCCCTGTAATAAGGGGGGGCATGAGTGGAGACTGCTTGGTGATAGGCAGTAAATCAGGCATTGGGAGGAAGAACATCTCAAGTAAGGAGATCTGCAAGTGCAAAGTCTGAGGTGTATTTAGGGGAATGTTTGGAAGTTAGTGTGGGTGTAGTAGAGTGAGTAGGAGAAGGCAATGGCACCCCACTCCAGTACTCTTGCCTGGAAAATCCATGGACGGAGGAGCCTGGTAGGCTGCAGTCCATGGGGTCACGAAGAGTCTGGCACGACGGAGTGACTTCAGTTTCACTTTTCACTTTCATGCACTGGAGAAGGAAATGGCAACCCACTCCAGTGTTCTTGCCTGGAGAATCCCAGGGATGGGGGAGCCTGGTGGGCTGCCGTCTATGGGGTCGCACAGAGTCGGACACGACTGAAGTGGCTTAGCAGCAGCAGCAGCAGCAGTAGAGTAAGGAGGAGAGTAGTAGGAGATGAAGTTGAGCTGATGAAGGCGAGTCAGAGCACATAAATCTTTGTAACGTATTATAATGACTATAAATGTTTCTTGGATAAGATAGGAGACCTCTGGAACATGTTGCACAGAGGATGTGACATGATTTATCTTGTCTATTAAGATAATCCTTTTAACTACCGTGGGGGAAATAGACTGTACTATAAAGTAAAATCAGGTTCAAAATGATGATGGCTTGGAACACGGTGGTAGCAGAAGTAGTAGAAAGTAGTTTTACTCCAGATATCAACATCTGGAATACCTGGAATAAAGAAGAGTAGTCAGCATTTGCTAAAGATTGGATGTAGAATAGGGGAGGCGGACATGTGCCAGAAATAACTCCAAGTCTTATCTCAGCATCTTGAAAAGCAGAGTTTCTGGGTTATAAAAAATTGTAATTGAGAATGTTTTTTCCTTGATATGAATGCCAGAATATGGTTTTGGATATGATGAGTCTAAGATGATTTTTAGATGTCCAAATGAAGATACTGATGCATAGGCAATTAGATATGAGTCTGGACTGTATTATAAATACTTATTTGGGATTTACAAGCCTATAAATGGTATGTTAAGACATGATGTTACATTAGATGACCAAAAATGAGAATATAACAAAGAATAAGACAGGCCTCAGAACAAAGTTCTGGGACATTTCAACATACGATGATAACAAAGATGAAGATGAACAGTAATTGACTCTGAAAATACTATTGTCAAACATGCTGAGGATTTTGATATCATCCTAATGACTAAATAGCTGGTACTGTGAATAAATTCCCTGTAGCTATGAATGACTACTTCTACTTCCTTGTTGGATCTGATACCAGCTATAGGGCCCATGATTACTGAGTGATACCAATGTATCAATGAAACAGGCACTTTAAATTTTTGAGAATAATTGGATATACCCAGGTTGGAAAAAATAATGAACTTGCTGGATTAAGCCATACATGAAATAAATGCTATAAATTAAAGCAATTCTAATAACACAACTTGTAATTCCTTTGCAATTCTAGTCACTTTTCAGTTTCTTCTGGGGCAGAAAGTTGAGGGAGGTCAGAAAGAAATTCTGGAATATGCTTAGCTGGGAAAGAATGTCAGGTAGAAATACATTTGTGAGGTTTGAGGATTTTGTTTTAAGTTTTTATTTGATTAATTGGTTGAAAATTTCTAGAGAATACAGCTTTATTTTTTTTGTTTGTTTGGCTAAATTGTGTCCCCCCAGTACAAGTTAGTTAATTTATGTTCTCTGCTGCTCAGATGGTCAGTCGTGTCCCATTCTCTGCGACCCCATGGACTGTAGCCTGCCAGGCTTCTCTGTCATTGAATTCTCCTGGCAAGAATACTGGAGTGGGCTGCCATTTCCTCCTCTAGGGGATCCAATTCATGTATAATTATATGCTATATTGTGTATACATGTTTATATTACATATAAATATAGTATAGATATATAAATACATATATTCTACATACACCACTAAAGTTAAGAGTAGGAGGACCCTGAAAGAAGTCAGTTTGCAGGTGGAAAGGAAATATGGCTTCGTTACTTACTAGCTGTTTAAGCATGTTACTTAACATTTTATGCTTCAGTTTTTCTCATTAATACTAAAAGTGACTATCTTATCATTTTGTTTCAAATATAAAAATGTGTTAATATGTGTAAAAAACAGAACAATGACTGGTCAAAGGAAATAATAAATATTAGTTAAAATTATTATTACAGTTAGAAAATGCTACCTATTTCTCAAAAAGGAATGACTTTTCCACACTGTGTCATCTTACCTGCTGAGAAGAGGATGAAGTAAAAGGAGACAGACTACTGGCAGGATAAACAACAGTTGAGAATAAGCAGTCATTGGAGGAGAAATTCTAAACAGTAAAGCTGTTCCTTCCTCCTATTCTAATGTCTCGTCTCCTCATTTGTAAAATAAATGGGTCAGTCAAGCTGATTTTCTAAATATATTTCATCTTTGATTTTAAATATTTGCACATTTGGCATCAACGATCACCAGATTCACTTTTCATTTGATAAAACAACCTGACATAGACTGTTTCTATGATTCTATGTGTCTTTGGAATGGAGAATTTTTATCACAGCTCTGCGTATCTGTTTTGTCTTCACACTATAGATGATGGGGTTCATGACAGGGGGGATGAGCAGGTAGGTGTTAGCAATCATGGTATGTAC
Source organism: Cephalophus harveyi (assembly GCA_006410635.1). Taxonomy (NCBI): domain Eukaryota; kingdom Metazoa; phylum Chordata; class Mammalia; order Artiodactyla; family Bovidae; genus Cephalophus; species Cephalophus harveyi. Next base: position 643,696 of record SJYT01015516.1, on the reverse strand, counting down.
ATAGGCTGGGGCCCGTTTCCCAAATCTGTGAACAAAGGACAGACTGATCAGTGGGATATAGAAAATGGCAACAGCCCCAATATGAGAGATACATGTGCTGAAAGCTTTCTTCCTCTCTTCTGGGGATGCAATGCTGAGGATAGTCTTAATGATCAAAACATAAGAACAGGGGATGAGGATCGAGTCCACACCAACAGTAGAGATCATGGCAGTCAGCCCCACTGCATTGTTGAGCCTGGTGTCTGTGCACGAGAGCTTCATCACATCAGGGTGGAAACAGTAGGAGTGGTGGAGCACGCGGCTGCGGCAATAGGACAGTCTCGTAAGAAGTGCTACCATTGGCGTGAGCGTTAGCGTCCCCCTGATGACAATGGCCACTCCAATCTGAGTTATTCTGGAGTCCGTCAAAATAATGACGTATCTGAGAGGGTCAGAGATGGCCACAAAACGATCAAAAGCCATGGCCAACAACACTGATGACTCCATGACAGTGAAGAATTTAATAAAGAACATCTGTGACAAGCAGGCATTAAAGCTGATCTCCCTGGCATTGAACCAGAAGATACCCAGCATGGTGAACAGAGTGGATATTGACAAGCCAAGGTCAGTGGTGGAAAGCATGGAGAGGAAATAATACATGGGCTCGTGGAGGCTGGGCTGAGTGACGATGGCAAAGAGAACCAGGCTGTTTCCTGAGAGAGCAGTTGCATAGAGAAAGCAGAAGGGAATGGAGATCCAGGTGTGGAAGGCTTCCAGCCCGGGAACACCAGTCAGCAGGAAAATGACGGAAGAGGATGTGGTATTTTTCAAGTTTGACATGATGAGTTAAAAAGTACAGAATTCCAAGATGAAATTCTGGAATAACCAAAAAATTTACATTTAAATAGGCAATCCAATTACATTTAATTTTATTCAACCAAAAGCTAGCCAGAGATGAAGATCTATATACTATGTAAATATAAATGGCTGATATAAATTGATAAAATAATTACAAAATTTCAACTGCTTTAAAAATACTTTTTTTTTTTTTTTTTTTTGCTCCTGCTTATGATTTTTCTTCTCTGGAGCATTTTGCTGATAGCAAGGTTTATATTATGTGATCTTTTGCTCTAGCCAGAGATGGCAGAACTAAGAAAAGACACTTGACCCAAGACTGGCTGATCATAGTCCATCCTCTTTGGAATATATTCTGTATAGTTGGCATCAGAGAGAAATGATTGAGGCTTTGGAGGAGCAGTATTACATTGGTCAAGAGAAGAGAAAGCAGTGAAGCTTACAGATAATTTGGGAAGCCAGAAAATATTGAGAGATACTTATAATGCAAAATAACATGTATTATGTGATAATAAATGACTTAGGCATCAGTGCGGTCATGTGCAGGTGACTATAGTATCTAACCTTTCAAATGACCCCTGTCATTTGACCCTTGTCCAGACCCTTACAGCATGTGGAATTGCATTAGAGAGATGGAGAACTAGAACACAGACTTATTGCCTAGAGAGGCCTCTGGCCCCCGCTTGATATAACATGCTTTAAGTTTGAAATACATTTCTTCAATTTCTTTAAAGACTAGCTTTTCTCCATTAGCAAAGAATAGATTTTTCTCCATTTTGTTAAGGCATGCTTCTAAGGAGAGGGCTTCCCTGGTGGCTCAGAGGTTAAAGCGTCTGCCTCCAATGCGGGAGACCCGGGTTCGATCCCTGGGTCGGGAAGATCCCCTGGAGAAGGAAATGGCAGTCCACTCCAGTATTCTTGCCTGGAGAATCCCATGGACGGAGAAGCCTAGTAGGTTACAGTCCACGGGGTCGCAAAGAGTCGGACACGACTGAGCGACTTCACCTTCACCTTCACCTTCACCTTCTAAGGAGACACCTAATATAATCTTACTGCTTTGCTTTGGAGGGGAACATAACTTTATTTTTCATTGAGTAAGTAATTGCAGCATGGATAAATAGGTCTGTATGAGTTGGAAGAAGGAGTAAGGGAAAAACAGATTAGTATTCCAAAGCTTTTAGAATGGCATACGTGAAAGAGGGTTGAGCCAGAATGAACTTGTAACCAATGTTAAGATCACTGTTCCTTAAGGGAACCTAAGAGTTTCCAGAACACACAGTTTTACCCAATGCAAGGTCAAGAATTCCCTAAATAAATCTCTTAGTTTTAACAGGAAAATTTTAATTTGATTAGTGGAAAATTCAAGGAAAAAAGAGTGTTAAATTACATGAGTTGGTCAAATCAGTGAACTATGACTTCATATTCCCCAGTTTAGAAAAATTAGATTGTTCTCAGAGAACCAATCAAATTACTGTCAGAATATATTAGAAAATCTCATAGGGGAAATGAGAATTAACAAAAAGGGAATATTTACTTAAAAAGGAATTTCTTTTTCTGGATACTACTCCCATGGCACTGCCATGGATTTGATCATTTTATAGAACTGAAGTATCAGGATTCCTTAGTGGTGCAGGGGTATTAAAAAAAAAAAATGCCTGCCAATGCAGGGGACACAAATTTGATTCCTGGTCTGAGAAGATCCCACATGTCTTGGGGCAAATAAGGTTATGTGCCTCAACTACTGAAGCCTGGGTACTTACAGCCAGTGCTCTGCAATAAGAGAAATCACTGCAATGAGAAATGCATGCCTCTGCTAGAGAGTAACCTCTGCTTGCTGCAACTAGAGAAATCACACGCAGCAAGAAAGACCCAGAGCAGCCAAAAATAAATAAATAAACAATTAAAAAATACTTTAAAAAATGAAGTATCAATAGATACTGTCTCACGCAACTGGCATGTATTTAACAATTAACTGTGAAAGTTTGAAAGATTAACAGGTTCTATTAGCACTTTCTGAAATTAATTATAACTATAGTGATTTCTGAAAAAATTTTTTTACAGCTTTTACATTTAATAAGTATGTGTTGATCAGGAAGATAAACTAAAAACCTATTAAATGAATGATACAATAATTTATAATAATGGGTTCACATCTCATTTTCCACAAGTCTTTGACCTATTTCTTATCATTTTTCATAGAATCTGGGACTCAGTTTTTGAAGTTAAGAACTTTCTGAGGTTATTTGAAAGTAGAGAAATTATTAAAAAAGGAATCACTTCAGTTCTGTGTACAAAAGGTTTGGGGTATTTGCAAAAGGCTTTCCAAGAAAAACAGTACTTGAAATGATTCCACATTTTGTGTATGTCAAGACAACTGTCGAGAGAATGAGCTTGTAATATTGTTTCTTTGCTCTTGCCTTACACTCTCAGAGACATTTCCTGAGCACCTACTCGGCACAGTGCTGTGTTAGAAGCTAAGATATAACACAAACAAAGCACCTCTTACAGGGTTTATAATTAAGGGAGAGTGAATGCTGCTGCTTATAAATAATTTCAATATCCAGCATATGATGATGAATAATAAAAATTGTTATGAGTAAACAAAAGACCGGATTATGTCAGCACTAATGGTACAAAGTAAGCAAAATAATGGAGGTTTGGTGCCTGAGAAAACCAGAGAGATGTCAGGACTTCATCACTGAGAGGCAGAAAACCTCATCTTTAAACAGAGCCCAGTGACACTTTTGAAAAAAAAAAAAAAAGAAAAATTACCTGTTTGAAAAACCAACTACATTGCCAGGCAAAATGATTATCTGAGGAGGCCTTACAAATAGCTGAGAAAAGAAGAGAAGTGAAAGGCAAAGGAGAAAAGGAAAGATATACCCATTTGAATGCAGAGTACCAAAGAATAGCAAGGAGAGATAAGAAAACCTTCCTCAATAATCAATGGAAAGAAATAGAGGAAAACAATAGAATGGGAAAGTCTTGAGATTTCTTCAAGAAAATTAGAGATCCAAGGGAACATTTCATGCAAAGATGGGCACAATAAAGGACAGAAATGGTATGGACCTAACAGAAGCAGAAGATATTACAAAGAGGTGGCAAGAATACACAGAAGAATTATACAAAAAAGATCTTCATGACCCAGATAATCATAATGGTGTGATCACCAACCTAGAGCCAGACATCCTGGAATGTGAAGTCAAGTGGGCCTTAGGAAGCATCACTATGATCAAAGCTAGTGGAGGTGATGAAATTCCAGTTGAGCTATTTCAAATCCTGAAAGATGATGCTGTGAAAGTGCTGCACTCAATATGCCAGCAAATTTGGAAAATTCAGTAGTGGCTGCAGGACTGGAAAAGTTCAGTTTTATTCCAATCCCAAAGACAGGCAATGCCAAAGAATGCTCAAACTACTGCACAATTGTGCTCATCTCGCACACTAGTAAAGTAATGCTCAAAATTTTCCAAGCCAGGCTTCAACAGTACATGCATGAACCATGGACTTCCAGATGTTCAAGCTGGATTTATAAAAGGCAGAGGAATCAGAAATCAAATTGCCAACATCCATTAGATCATTGAAAAAGCAAGAGAGTTAAAAAAAAACAAAAAACGCATCTATTTCTGCTTTATTGACTATGCCAAAGCCTTTGACTGTGTGGATCACAATAAACTGTGGAAAATTCTGAAAGAGATGGGAATACCAGACCACCTGACCTGCCTCTTGAGAAACCTATACGCAGGTCAGGAAGCAACAGGTAGAACTGGACATGGAACAACAGACTAGTTCCAAATCTGGAAAGGACATAAAGGCTGTATATTGTCACCTTGCATATTTATAACTTACATGCAGAGTACATCACGAGAAACACTGGGCTGGATGAAACACAAGCTGGAATCAAGATTGCTGGGAGAAATATCAGTAACCTCAGATATGCAGAGAACACCACCTTTATGGCAGAAAGAGAAGAAGAACTAAAGAACCTCTTGCTGACAGTGAAAGAGGAGAGTGAAAAAGTTGACTTAAAATTTAACGTTCAGAAAACTAAGATCATGGCATTCGATTCCATCACTTCATAGCAAGTTGATGTGGAAGCAATGGAAATAATGACAGACTTTATTTTCTGGGGCTCCAAAATCACTGCAGATGGTGACTGCAGCCATGAAATTAAAAGATGTTTCCTCCTTGGAAGAAAAGCTATGATCAACTTAGACAGCATACTAAAAAGCAGAGACATTACTTTGCCAACAAAGGTCCATCTAGTCAAAGCTATGGTTTTTCTAGTAGTCATGCGTGGATGTGAGAGTTGGACCATTAAGAAAGCTGAGTGCCAAAGAATTGATGCTTTTGAATTGTGGTGTTGGAGAAGACTCTTGAGAGTCCCTTGGAGTGCAAGGACATCAAATCAGTCAATCCTAAAGGAAATCAGTCCTGAATATTCACTGGAAGGACTGATCCTAAAGCTGAAGCTCTAGTACTTTGGTCACCAGATACAAAGAATGGACAAATGGGAAAGACCTTGATGCTGGGAAAGACTAAAGGCAGGAGGAGAAGGTGATGACAGAGAATGAGATGGCTGGATGGCATCACTGACTCAATGGGGATGAGTTTGAGCAAGTTCTGGGAGTTGGTGGTGGACGGGAAAGCCTGGTGTGCTGCAGTCCATATGATCGCAAAGAGTTCAATAGGATTGAGTGACTGAATTGAACTGAATTGTAAAGTATGTGAAGGTAAGATGCTTCAAAGTGACAGAAGACAAAAATAATGTGGAGCGACAGATTCTGAATACAAGTATACATGAATGTGTTTGACTGTACTAAGAAAAATTAGTTCCAAGAAATCTTAAGTGATGAGATAAATTTTAACTCTGTAAAGTTTTGATGGTTGGTTGTGAGTTCACAAGGATGGAAATCAAAGATATGTTATTGACATAGATAACAAGGAAGCAGAGGCTGAATGTTATAATACAATTTGTTGGAAGACTGCTGAGCCTTAAACGTGAAGCTGGGTGCTATAAGAAATAAAGTAAGAGAAGGTAGGGGGCTAGGACATGAATATCTTGAATTCCATGGAAGAGATTAGGAATTTGGATTTTATTTCCACAGCATCAGAAGCCAGGCATTTCCAAATATTTTATGAATAACTAAATAAATAATTCTTCATCTCCTCTAATTTAACTCCAACAAGATTCCTTTCCTTCTTTAGTGTTTTATTCATTGACTCCCTTTCTGCACTCTAAAATACTCGTTTTATCCCAATCTATTAAGGAAAGCTTCCCACACATTTATATTCATTTTTTCCAACACATTTAATTCAACCAAGACAGATTGATCATCTTTCTTAACCAACCACTGTGCTTATGTAGTAGGAGAAATAGAACATAAACTGCTTCTCTCTCAGTTTCCTGCCATATTTTATAATAACAAAAATGTTCTTTGAAAGGCAGTATACTTTTGTTTATCATTCCTTCACTCTCAGTAACAACCCAGATTATTTCTCTAATGACTCTCAGAACATTCTCCAACTGTCACAAATGACTTCCTAAATACCAAGTCCAAAAGTTTATTTGCATATTCATTTTCCTTTCCCTTATTTCACATTTTCTCAGTGTTGACTATCTCCTCTTTGAAACTGTCTCCTTTATTAGCTTCAATGATCGTGATTCTATAAGATTTTTTGCCCTGGTGTTCAAACAACATTTTTGCTCCCTGTCTTGTAATTGTGCTATTCTTTAAGACTGTCTTTAATACTTTTTTGGGCTCCAAAAGCACTGTAGATAGTGACTGCAGCCACAAAATTAAAAGACACTTGCTCCTTGGAAGCAAAGCTATGGCCAACCTAGACAACATATTAAAAAGCAGAGACATTATTAACAAAGGTCCATCTAGTCAAAGCTATGGTTTTTCCAGTAGTCATGTATGGATTATGAGGGTTGGACAACAATATTGTAAAGTAATTAGCCTCCAATTAAAATAAATAAATTTAAATTAAAAAAAAAAATAAAGACAGCTGAGCACCGAAAAACTGATGCTTTTGAACTGTGGTATTGGAGAAGACTCTTGAGAGTCCCTTGGACTGCAAGGAGATCCAACCAGTCCATCCTAAGGAAATCAGTCCTGAATATTCATTGGAAGGACTGATGCTGAAGCTGAAGCTCCAATACTTTGGCCACCTGATGTGAAGAACCAGCTTATTCGAAAAGACCCTGATGAGGGGAGACTTCCAGGGTGGCTCAGATGGTAAAGCGTCGGTCTACATTTTGAGAGAGATGTGGGAGACCTGGGTTCAATCCCTGGGTTGGGAAGATTCCCTAGAGAAGGAAATGGCAACCCACTCCAGTACTCCTGCCTAGAAAATCCCATGGATGGAGGAGCCTGGTGCAGGCTACTGCCCATGGGATCGCAAAGAGTCGGACATGACTGAGCGACTTCACTTTCACTGATGTGGGGAAAGATTGAAAGCAGGAGGAGAAGGGGACAACAGAGGATGAGATGGTTGGATGGCATCACTGATGCGATGGACATGAGTTTGAGTAGGCTCTGGGAGTTGGTGATGGACAGGGAGGCCTGGTGTGTTGCAGTTCATGGGGTCACAAAGAGTTGGACATGAGTGAGCAACTGAACTAAACTGAAGACTGTCATTTTCTTCCAAGAAGTTCCTCTTATTTTTTTGCTCTCCATATATTCTTCTTGTGATATAACAGTTATTCCCATGGCTTTAAATAGCACTTATATCCTAATGACTCACAAACCTGAGATCTATTTATGGCCTCTCCAAAGTTCTGCATTTTAAAAGTTAGTAGAAATGGTACCTCATTGTGGTTTTGATTTGCATTTCTCTGATAATGAGTGATGTTGACCATCTTTTCATGTGTTTGTAAGCCATCTTAAAAAACTGGAAATAGAACTGCCTTGCTGCTGTTAAGTCACTTCAGTCGTGTCCGACTCTGTGCAACCCCATAGACGGCAGCCCACCAGGTTCCCCCGTCCCTGGGATCCTTCAGGCAAGAACACTGGAGTGGGTTGCCATTTCCTTCTCCAATGCATGAAAATGAAAAGTGAAAGTGAAGTCGATCAGTCGTGTCTGACTCTTTGCGACCCCATGGACTGCAGCCTACCAGGCTCCTCCGTCCATGGGATTTTCCAGGCAAGAGTACTGGAGTGGGGTGCCATCGCCTTCTCTAACAGTAAGGTTGGTGGGGTGCAAAAAAAAAAAAAAAAAATCTAAAAAAAGAAAGTGAAAGTGAAGTCGCTCAGTCATGTCCGACTCTTCACGACCCCACGGACTGCAGTTTACCAGGCTCCTCTGTCCATGGGATTTTCCAGGCAAGAATACTGGAGTGGGGTGCCATTATGACCCAGCAATCCCGCTGCTGGGCATACATATTGAGGAAACCAGATTTGAAAGAGACACGTGTACCCAAATGTTCATTGCAGCACTGTTTACAATAGCCAGGACATGGAAGCAACCTAGATCTCCATCAGTAGATGAATGGATAAGAAAGCTGTGGTACATTTACACAATGGAGTATTCAGTTCAGTTCAGTTCAGTCGTTCAGTCGTGTCCGACTCTTTGTGACCCCACGAATCGCAGCACGCCAGGCCTCCCTGTTCATTACCATCTCTCGGAGTTCACTCAGACTCACGTCCATCGAGTCAGTGATGCCATCCAGCCATCTCATCCTCGGTCATCCCCTTCTCCTCCTGCCCCCAATCCCTTCCAGCATCAGAGTCTTTTCCAATGATTACTCAGCCATTAAAAAGAATACATTTGAATCAGTTCTAATGAGGTGGATGAAACTGGAACCTATTATACAGAGTGAAGTAACCCAGAAAGAAAAACACCAATACAGTATACTAACACATATATATGGAATTTAGAAAGATGGTAATGATAACCCTGTATGCGAGACAGCAGAATAGACACAGATGTATAGAACAGTCTTTTGGACTCTGGGAGAGGGAGAAGATGGGATGATTTGGGAGAATGGCATTGAAACCTGTATAATATCATATACAAAACGAGTTGCCAGCCCAGCTTCAATGCATGATACTGGATGCTTGAGGCTGGTGCACTGGGACGACCCAGAGGGATGATATGCGGTGAGAGGAGGGAGGGGGGTTCAGGATGGGGAACACGTGTATACCTGTGGCAGATACATGTTGATGTATGGCAGAATCAATACAATATTGTAAAGTAATTGACCTCCAATTAAAATAAATAAAGTAAAAAAAAAAAAAGAAAATTAGATACTACTACTACAAAAAAAAGTGCAGGATGTGAAACTGATTTAACAACCATCCATGGAAGAAAAGCTGTGAGATTTTACTAACTGAAAGTTCAGTAGGAGCCAGAGAAGTAGTGTGGCAGACGTTTGTTGCATTCTGAGAAGCATGGTGTCCAAGACTAGCCTGGGAAAGATTTAATTTCACCTTGCAGTAGTTCTGCACTACCTGGATCATCATCTAGAGTTCTGGTAGCCAGATTTTCAAGGAATGTTTCTGGCTGATGTTTTTGGACAATTCCATGTGACATTTAATTTTCATAATGTGTGCCTGTGTTCTGAATCCATCTACTGAGAATTAGTAGCTCTTAATACTTGGGGGGGAAAATGTCAAATAACATATGAAGAAGAATCAAGTGACAAAGAGTGGGCCTATGAATACCCAATCGCAAATTAGAGATGGAGTATTGCCTCACAATCAAATGCTTTCTTCAAGTAACATTAAGTAAGATTCCGATGAAGATGAAATTAGTCTTTACTGTTCTGCTTAGGACTTCAGATCTCATGGATGCAAAATAAGCAATATGTTTGCTTATTATAATGGAAACCAAATGGGATATCAAAGCACTATATCACAGATGCAGAGCCTATTAACTAGAAACCTGATCTCTTTCAGTATGTGTGGGAATTACGACCATCTTTGTATTGTGCTAAATAAATTGTAGTATCCAAAAAAAAAGTTAATAAAATCTTTGAAGCTGTAAGAAGATTTTTAGGCTTCAACTAGGTCATGCAAGTAGAATGAGTAAATCAAATAGATGCTTTAGGAAAAGAACTGGCAGTAGTTTGGAGAACAAATCAAAGCTCTCTGCTTAGGGCCAGTGAATAAAATGTGAATAAACTATTTTATCTATACCTGAGGGATAGCTCCACCCATATATCCTCAGACAGCTCAATCAGTAAGAATCAAGAAGATCCCACCCCCTCTCCCATTCCAAACCTGGCTCCCTCTTCTTTGCTTCATTTATCAGAAAATGACATTGAACTCTAGCAGATCATCTGCTCAGAACTGCCTCCCTCATGCACACACATACCACGCATACTCACCATCCACTGACTTAGCCTCAATATTAATTTTATTTCTGAAATGTCAAAAACTGGAGCCATAGAGGATTTCATATGGAGGCTTAGTAATAGCAGTCTGTTTGGTTGTGAAAACTTACAGTTGTATTTCATTACAATCTTCTTAAATAAAAAACATGAAACTGATCTTAAAGATTAAAGGAGGACTAATGAATATGGTTAGGAGGAAGCACAAAAATTCCCTCAAATGAATGTTTTGTGTAGCCATCACCAGAAGGTCTGTTCAACCCATCCTCTGAGTCCCTGCACAGCCTTCATTTCCTCTTATGGGAAATAAGCTACAGTTTCTCTACTAATTTTCTTGTCCACTTCGATCACAGTGATGCACTTTCTCCATTGTACTGCCATGAGCCGCAGTTTGTGGTGACGGCTTTAACTGCTGAATTAGACTATATAGTATTATCTGTATTGTCCAAGTCATTGCCAATAGCATGGCTATTGTGTGACTGATCTGTGTTTAGATCCTTGCTCAAACACCAACTAGTTTTGAGATCTTGTATAGTGATAATGACAAAAATATAACAACAGCTACTGCTCTATTGCCAAGTACTCTATAAGCATTTTATCTTTTCATCTTTACTATAACACCATGTAGCAGTATTATATTCACTTTTCTGATGAAGAAATTGGATATGAAAGAAGTTATGAAACGTATACAGGACCATGTACAACTAGTGAACATCAGAGTAGGGATTCTAAACCCATTTCTTTTTAATTTCAATGCTCAGGCTCTCAAAAACTATTCTCACTGAAACCTACAAGTAATGTAAACTTTCTTTCATTTGGTTTCCTTCTCTGTGAGATTGAACACACCCTGTGTCTAGTACAGTACCTGGCATGCATTAGATGTTCAAAACTGGTATTTTTTCATTTTTAGTAAGAATCATTGGGCTTTTCGGCCCCTGAAAACCTCTTTAGTTTTCTTGATCATCAAACCACTAACTAGGATAAATGTATTAGCAACTGATTAAGTCATTTGACTAATGAACAACAGGATATCCCACCCACACCTGACAGAACAAACACCCCTTTTCTACAGCTTTTCTGAGAATAAATAATTATGTAAATTCTACCCTCCATCTCAGCCCACCATCCCATCATCTAGGCTAATTCTGCTCCGGGTGAGGAGACTCTCATCTGTGGGTAGGAAAGTTCGGCTTGCCTAGAGTTGAGCTTTTTCAAAACAATGTTACTTACAGGGGCCACACAGCAGTTTTCCTGTCCCTCTCGGGCTGACTCACAATGCCGGGAAGGCTTTAGATCCAGCTGAGGGCGAGCTTATGAGAAGACTTATTGGCAGACTGGCTGGAGACAGTCTCAGAACTGAGCCGCCGATTCCCTGTGGTGTTGTCACTCTCTATGTCTCTAGAGTATGCTGTTCCCAGAAGACTTCTTTTGCCTCACACAGTCTTTTTATACCTTCCATTATGCAATTGCATTTTATACCTTCCATTATGCAATTGCATTTTGTGGCTATGTGCTTTATAGGCTGATGTAATTTTTTGTACTGTGCCCTTTTATTGAAGGATTTTGCATAGGAACAGTTTGGAGATATGTCACACAACATAAATTCCACCATTTATAGTGTACAATTTAAAAAGTTCTAGTAAATTCACAAAGTTGTGCAATAACCATCATCACAGTCTAATTTTAGAAAATATTCATCACCCTCAAAAGAAACTCCATACTCATTTGAAGTCTCTCTAAAGAGGACTTTTTTTAGAATGAAATTTTATACCCAACTGCTAAAATGCACCAGCTATTGTGAATCTCAGTCATACTGTACCCCATAGTATCTGTCATTAAGTGCAGTCTTGTTTTATTAAACTACCCACTAGTAGCCTCTATCCTTCAAAAAATGTTATCCATCTGTACATATTCAGTAATAAAATTTTACTAAATTCTGAACATCAAGCTAAGTGCTGCTGCTGCTGCTGCTGCTAAGTCACTTCAGTCGTGCCCGACTCTGTGTGACCCCATAGACGGCAGCCCACCAGGCTCTGCCATCCCCGGGATTCTCCAGGCAAGAACACTGGAGTGGGTTCCAATCCCTCCCAGCATCAGAGTCTTTTCCAATGAGTCAACTCTTCTCGTGAGGTGACCAAAGTACTGGAGTTTCAGCTTTAGCATCATTCCTTCCAAAGAAATCCCAGGGCTGAACTCCTTCAGAATGGACTGGTTGGATCTCCTTGTAGTCCAAGGGACTCTCAAGAGTCTTCTCCAACACCACAGTTCAAAACCATCAATTCTTCCTTAGTCTTTGGTAATTAGTACCAACAGATTTCTTTGAGAGGTCCATCTTCTCTAATTATGGTACCTTTATATCCTTAAATATTGCCACCATTTCTGGACCACTCTTAGAGTCATCTGTGATTTCTCTCTTATACTCTATATACTGATGACTGGAAAATCATGCCAATATGTTTGAAAACACAACCAGAATTCAATCACTCTTAATCACCTCCCAAAATGCTTCCCTTATCCAAAACACAATTATCTCTCACTTGGATATTTTCAGAAATTTTCTAACCATTTTCCCTGCTTCCATCCCTACCACCAACTCTGTTTGACCACAGAAAATGTCTTGGCCTGAAATATTTTATGTTTTATAATGTAACAAAACAATGATAGAAATATTTGATTATGTATTCTGTGCCCAAGTTATTATGCCAAATGTTTATGGTAGGCAAAATAATGGCCCCCAGAGATGACCTGGATAATAATATGTTATTATCCTGGAACCTGTAAATATGTTAGCTTTACACGACAAAGGGATTTTGAAGATGTGATTGAAGCTGAAGCCCTGGAGATGGGAGATTATCTTGTATAATCTGGGTAGGTCCAATCTAATCATATGAGTCCTGAAAAGCGGAGAACCAGAGAGATGGCAGCATGAGAAGGATTTGACCACTATTGCTGGCTTTGAAGGTGGCAAGGAAAGTGGGCAGCTAAGAAAAGTGGGCAGCCTCTAGAAGGGGAAAAGGCAGCATATTGATCCTTCCCTAGACCCTCTTAGACTCTCTAGGAAAGAACGTAGCGTAGCCCTGCTGATGCCTTGGTTTTAACTCAGTGAGACTCTTGTCAGACTTGTGATCTGCACAACTATAAGATAATAAATTTGGAAGAAGAATCTAGTAGTCCTTTGATATATGCTGTTGCCAAGATTTAAGTAACTTACTTCAGTCTCTCAGTTATTAAGTGGCACAACCACTATTCAAAGCATGGCCTATTGGAGAGTTTTCATGTTCAAAACTCATTCCCTAAGAGAATTTCACATGACCATCCATTTACCACTGATTCCAATTCAAGATGTTCTAAACCCATAGCACGCATTCACGCCTGTATACCAGATCGGATATTAGCATATTGTCATTGTGTATGTTTATATTTTGCATATGAAGTTTTGTTCTGTTGTGTGAACTCAAGACATGTGAAAACATTTCCTCTACCAGGCTGGGCAAATTCTAGGGCAGTGGATACTGCCCTAGATCTCAAAAACTACTTGACAATACCAGAATTATTTTTCCTCTAGACACAAATGTTACTTTTCTCTCAAAACAGTAGAGTTACTATAGTAGCATTGTGTGCATTCTGTGACAGAGCTTGGTGTGTGCACAGGGATCTTGTGATACACTGATCCACACATGGGTGCATAGACTTTCAATATATGGCCCTTCTCACTGCTCTTCTCTCACACTAGCCTAGGAGAAGAGCAGCCAGTATATCAATCTAACCTTCTGAAAAACCTGAGCAAAATATCCCTCAATAAAATTAGCTGCAACAGGCATATGCAGTTATCAAAATATCAATATCAATAACATTGAATCTGGGAAACATACCACAGTCCGTGATGTCATTCAACTCCATGTTAATGTGTGCCAGACTTGTTAATCCAAACAGAAAGAATAGAATTAAAAACAAACAAAAACAATTGTAGCATAGGGAGTGGCAATAAATATTACTTATTGAGTATCAGCATTTTATTACAGTAAACAGTAAAGATTCTTTCCTAACAAATCAGCAAACTTTTAAAACATACTGCACAGTGTTGTGTCCCCGTCCCTGTTGCAGGGAATAGTGCTAAGCACTATTTTGGCTTCCCTGGTGGCTCAGTGGTAAAGAACCCGCCTGCTAATGCAGAAGACACAGGTTCAATTTCTGGGTCAGAAAGATCCCTGGAGAAAAAAATGGCAACCTGGGAAGTATTCTTGCCTGGGAAATCCCATGGACAGAGGAGCCTGACAGGCCAGTGTCCATGGGATCACAAAAAATCAGACACAACTTAGCAACTACACAGCAATGACAACAATAAGCACTATTTTACAATATTTTTATAAACTTCATGAATGTAATAAGAAATGGCAACTCACTTCAGTCTTTCTGCCTGGGAAATTCCATGGACAGAGGAGCCTGGCAGGATACAGTCCATGGGGTCACAAAGAGTGGACATGACTGAGCACGCACACATAAACTTTATGGAAGTGAATCTTCCAATATATCAAAGCTGTAAAATGCCCATAATATTTCATTTCTAGAAATTCATTTAAAGGAGAAGTATCAGAGATGCCAGCCACATTTCATGTAAGGGAACATTTATTGCAGCATTATTCACAGAAGTAAATGTAGACAATTCTCAATGGTGTAGAAATAAAACATTTATATTGAGTCATAGGGTGTTATAGAACCTTTAAAATTCATGTATATAGCAGCTGATGTGGATGGTCATCCTGAATCAGGAAGTGGGAAAGCAGGAATCAGGGCTGAGGGTTTTATAGGGCAGTAAACAGTATAGGTTCTGAAAGACACAAAGTTGGAGACAGAAGCAAGAGGCAAGAGGCAAATCAGGTATTCTAATGTATCAAAATTGTAGAAATAAACTTAAAAGTAAGCAAACAGTAATAACAGCAGCAAAACCTGGTTGCATCAATGAATGTTGTGTTTGGGCCACTATTCACAAAAAAACATTAAGGTCCTACAATGTGTACCGGCCTTATGTTATCTGGTGAAAGTCTAATTTCTCCTCTTCTCTTTGATTCAATCTTATCAAATTAACAGCAGTTTCTCCTTCCTTGCTGACTTGGCCAACAAAACCTTTTGATTTTAGTGGACAAAGAAACATGTTACTGTTGTTTGGTCATAAAGTAATGTCCAACTCTTTTGTGACCCCATGGACTATAATCTGCCAGGCTTCTCTATCCATGGGATTTCCCAGGCAAGAATACTGGAGCAAGTTTCCATTTCCTTCTCCAAGGGATTTTCCCAATGCAGGCATTGAACCCTGCGTCTCCTGCGTTGCAGGCGGATTCTTTACTGCTGAGCCACGAGGGACGCCCATGAAGAAATGTGGCTCTTTCTATTTTCTCTTTATCAACTTCTTCCAGCTATTCCTATGCTTCCTATTTATTTCATTCCTCCCTGCTTCCACCATGTCTTACGTGCTTCCATCAAAATTCTTTATTCATTCATCTTTTCAAAAACATTGTATGCACAATATATGTTATTGAAAAAGATCTGAGGATGTAACATTGCCCAAATGCACAGACTCTAGTGGAGGATATAATTACATGGGAAATTATAATGTCATATTATAATTATTCAAAAAGGGGAATTAATGGAGATCTTTGCTACTAAAGAAGTACAGTGAGATGGGATGTGTTCTGGGTCTTGCAACCCTGTGCCTTCAGTGTTTGCAATTGGACAAATGTCTCCTGTAGCAACAGAATGCAAAGAAACATTAAGGGGTTGAAAACAACTGCACACATGTACAGTTGGGGCAAATTATGAGCAAGATGCAAAAAGACCAAAAATTTCAGCTGCCACTTCTGAAGTGTCAAGAGCAAAAGAAGGACACTGTGCATGATCCCTGCACATAGCTCTAACAAGAGGGTGGGCAGAGCACCCATGCCAGCCTTCTGGCCTGACCCCCGGACTTGCCTCTAGCCTCATCCCATTTAAGGGGCCAGCTCACCCCTCCTTAGGGAGTGAGCAATGAAACGTGTTACTTGTTTTCTGTCCCTTGTTCTGCAGCATAAGTCGCAACAAACCCTTCCCTGAATTTTTCATCTGGCCTCTTATCAGTTTCTACTGATTAAAGAATGTGAGAATTGTGACTAGTAACAATAGTATTGGCATTCCCTGGAAGCTTGTTAGAAAGGCAGAATAGGGTGTGGAGAAAAAGGAACCCTTTTGCATTGTTGGTGGGAATGTAAATTGATATAGTCACTAAGGAGAACAGTATGGAACTTACTTAAAAACCTAAAAATAGAACAACAATGTCACCCAGCAATCCCACTACTGGGCATATGTCCAGAGAAAATTAATTCAAAAAGACACAGGCACCCCTGTGTTCACTGCAGCTCTATTTATGAAAGTCAGGATATGGAAACAACCTAAATGTCCATCAAAGGAAAAATGGTTAAAGAAGATGTGGCACATATATACAATGCAACACAGCCATAAGAAGGAATGAAATTGGGTCCCATGTAGAAATATGGATGGACCTAGAGACTGTCACATAAAGTAAGTCAGAAAGAGAAAAGCAAATATTCTATATTAACTCATACATGTAGAATCTGAAAAAAAAATCTGTGTAGGTGATCTTATTGACAAAACAAGGAATAGAGAAACAGAAGTAGAGAACAACCATATGGACACCAAAGAGGAAAGGAGGGGATGAGATGAATTGGAAGATTAGAATTGATACTATATATTAAATAGATAATTAATGAGAACCCACTATATAGCACAGGGAACTCTACACAATGCTCTATCATGACCTAAATGAAGGAAAATTTTAAAAAGACGGGATATATGTATATACATGATGGATTCACTTTGCTGTACTGTAGAAACTAACACAGAGTTTTGCCATGAGAACACACTGGTCATAGCAAATACCCTCTTCCAACAACACAAGAGAAGACTTTACATATAGATATCATCAGATGGTCAATACCAAAATCAGATTGATTATATTCTTTGCAGCCAAAGATGGAGAAGCTCTATACAGTCAGCAAAAACAAGACCGGGAGCTGATTGTGGCTCAGATCATGAGATCCTTCTTGCCAAATTCAGACTTAAATTGAAGAAAGTAGGGAAAACCATTAGACCATTTAGGTATGACCTAAATCAAATCCCTTACAATTATACAGTGGAAGTGACAGATTCAAGGGATTAGATCTGATAGAGTGCCTGAAGGATGGAGGTTTGTGACATTGTACAGGAGGCAGTGATCAAGACCACCCCCAAGGAAAAAAAAATGCAAAAAGGCAAAGTGGTTGTCTGGGGAGGCCTTATAAATAGCTTAGAAAAGAAGAGAAGCAAAAAGCAAAGGAGAAAAGGAAAGATAACACCCACTTGAGTTCCAAAGAGTAGCGAGGAGAGATAAGAAAGCCTTTCTCAGTGACCAATGCAAAAAAATAGAGGAATACAATAGATTGGGAAAGACTAGAGATCTCTTCAAGAAAATTGGAGATACCAAGGGAACATTTCATGCAAGTGAAAAGTAAAAGTGAAATTTCTCAGTCTTTTCTGGCTCTTTGCTTTCCTGTGGACTCCAGCCCACCACGCTCCTCTGTCCATGGGATTTTCCAGGCAAGAGTACTGGAGTGGGTTTCCATTTCCTTCTCCAGAGGATCTTCCCAACCCAGGGATTACAACCCACATTGTAAACAAGGCGGTTTACCATCCGAGCCAGCAGGGAAGTCCTTTTCATGCAAAGATGGGCACAATAAAGAACAGAAACGGTAAGGACCTAACAGAAGCAGAAGATATTGCAAAGAGGTTTCAAGAATACACAGAAGAGCTATACAAAAAAGATTTTCATGACCCAGATAACCACAATGGTGTGATCATTCACCTAAAGCCAGACAAAGCTGGAATCAAGATTGCCAGGAGAAATATCAGTAACCTCAGATATGCAGATGACACCACTCTTGCAGCAGAAAGTGAAGAACTAAAGAGCCTCTTGATGAAAGTGAAAAGGGAGAGTGAAAAATTTGGTTTAAAGCTCAATATTCAGAAAATTAAGATCATGGCATCTGGTCCCATCACTTCATTGAAAATAGATAGGGAAACATTGGAAACAGTTGCAGACTTTATTTTTTGGGGCCCCAAAATCACTGTAGATGGTGACTGCAGCTGTGAAATTAAAAGACACTTGCTCCTTGGGAAAAAAGCTATGACCAACCTAGATAGCATATTATAAAGCAGAGACATTACTTTGCCAACAAAGGTCCATCCAGTCAGACTATGATTTTTCCAGTAGTCATGTATGGATGTGAGAATTAGACCATAAAGAAAGCTGAGCACTAAAGAATGGATGCTTTTGAATTGTGGTGTTGGAGAAGACTCTTGAGAGTCCCTTGGACCACAAGGAGATCCAACCAGTCCATCCTAAAGGAAATCAATCCTGAATACTCATTGAAAAGATTGATGCTGAAGCTGAAACTCCAATACTTTGACCACCTGATGTGAAGAGCTGACTCATTGGAAAAGATCCTGATGCTGGGAGGGATTGAAGGCAGGAAGAGAAGGGGACGACAGGATGAGATGGTTGGATGGCATCACTGCCTTGATGGAGTTTGAGTAAGCTCTGGGAGTTGGTGATGGACAGGCAAGCCTGGCATGCTGTGGTCCATGGGGTCACAAAGAGTCGGACACGACTGAGTGACTGAACTGAACTGAGAAACTAACACAACATTGTAATGCAGCTATACTCCAAAAAATTAAAAAAATTCTAAAAATAGAAATGCAGAATATCAGGCACTTTTGCAAGGTACTTAAGAAACTCATTGACATTCACATTTGAGAAGCACTGATGTAGATCACTGGTTGGGGCATAGGCTTAGGTTACCGTGATATTGAATGGTTTGCCTTGGAAAAAAACAGAGATCATTCTGTCGATTTTGAGATTGCATCCAAGTTCTGCATTTCAGACTCTTTTGTTGATCATGATGGCTACTCCATTTCTTCTAAGGGATTCTTGCCTGCAGTAGTAGATATAATGGTCATCTGAGTTAAATTCACCCATTCCAGTCCATTTTAGTTCACTGATTCCTAGAATGTCGATGTTCACTCTTGCCATCTCCTGTTTGACCACTTCCAATTTGCCTTGATTCATGGACCTGATTTTCCAGGTTCCTATGCAATATTGTTTGTTACAGCGTTGGACCTTACTTCTATCACCAGTGACATCCACAACTGGGTATTATTGTTTTTGCTTTGGCTTCATCCCTTCATTCTTTCTGGAGTTATTTCTCCAGTGATTTCCAGTAGCATATTGGGCACCTACTGACCCGGGGAGTTCCTCTTTCAGTATCCTATCATTTTGCCTTTTCATAATGTTCATGGGGTTCTCAAGGCAAGAATACTGAAGTGGTTTGCCATTCCCTTCTCCAGTGGACCACATTCTGTCAGACCTCTCCACTATGACCCGCCCATCTTGGGTGGCCCCACATGGCATGACTTAGTTTCATTGATTAGATATAATGGTCATCTGAGTTAAATTCACCCATTCCCGTCCATTTTAGTTCGCTGATTCCTAGAATGTCGACGTTCACTCTTGCCATCTCCTGTTTGACCACTTCCAATTTGCCTTGATTCATGGACCTGACATTCCAGGTTCCTATGCAATATTGCTCTTTACAGCATCGGACCTTGCTTCTATCACCAGTCACATCCTCAAATGGGTATTGTTTTTGCGTTGGCTCTATCCCTTCATTCTTTCTGGAGTTATTTCTCCACTGATCTCCAGTAGCATATTGGGCACCTACTGACCTGGGGAGTTCCTCTTTCAGTATCCTATCATTTTGCCTTTTCATACTGTTCATGGGGTTCTCAAGGCAAGAATATTGAAGTGGCTTGCCATTCCCTTCTCCAGTGGACCACATTCTGTCAGACCTCTCCACCATGACCCACCTGTCTTGGGTTGCCCCGTGGACAAGTTTTAGTTTCATTGAGTTAGACAAGGCTGTGGTCCTAGCAGGCACAGGAGAGCCTAGAGGAGCTATCCCACGTTGAATGTCAGGAAGGGCAGCAGTGAGGAGATACCCTTCATCCAAGGTAAGGAGCAGCAGCTGTGCTTTGCTGGAACAGCCGTGAAGAGATACCCCATGCTCAAGGTAAGAGAAACCCAAGAAGATGGTAGGTGTTACAAGAGGGCATCAGAGGGCAGAGACACTGAAACCATACTCACAGAAAACTAGTCAATCTAATCACACTAGGGAGTGCAGAGTCTTAACCTAAACTTGGACTCCCAGAGAAGTCCCTGCAATTTCTGATACAGAATTTCCCCAGTGAAGATCAAGAGATACCTCTAAGAAAAACAAGAAAATGAAAACCATTATCTGTTCTTAACACTCATTAACAAATGACTCTTGTGCACTGTCAGTCAGCTGGACCTACCATAAGCATGGGTGGCTTAAGCAACAGTCATTTATTTCTCACAGTTTCTGGAGGCTGGGCAGTTCAAGATCAAGCCACCAGCTCATGTGGTTCCTGGACTCACCTCCTGGCTTGCAGATAGCTGCCTGCTCACTATGTCCTTACCTGGCAGAGAGGGAGAGAGAGAGGGAGGGAGAGAAAGAGATAGAGCCAGGGAGGAGAGTGAAGCAGCAGGGTGGAGAGAGCTCCGGCATCTCTTCCTCTTCTTATAAAGTCACTAATCCTATCACGGAGGCCCCAACCTCATGATTGCTTCTAGACCTATCACTTCCCAAAGGCCTCACCTCCTCACCTCTAACTATCAGAACACCGGGGGTTAGGACTTTAACATGTGAATTTGGGAGGAGCACAGACATTCAGTTCCTAGCATACACAAGGATAAACTTTATGCTCCTGAAGAGAGGCTGTGAGCATCAGTCTCCTCAGCAATTTGTCAGTCTTTGCTCCCTTAAAATGAGTTCTTTGAGGTGAGAAAGTTAAAATACTTGAGAGAATGTAAATCAATCTTATACTCCCCCCCTAAAAAAGATGCTGGTATTCAGTCACCAGGGCTTCCCTGGTGGATCAGAGGTTAAAGCATCTGCCTCCGATGCGGGTAACCCGGGTTCGATCCCTGGGTCAGGAAGATCCCCTGGAGAAGGAAATGGTAACCCACTCCAGTATTCTTGCCTAGAGAATCCCATGGACAGAGAAGCCTGGTAGGCTACAGTCCACGGGGTCGCAAAGAGTTGGACACGACTGAGCGGCTTCACTTTCACTTTCATTCAGTTTTTACTACATTGATAGTCAAACATTTGTGGAAACATAACAATAACAAAGAATGAAATTCAAGAATCTAGTTGTTTACTTGGTGGTGATTGCTTGGCTGGTGGCATTGACTGTTCAAAATGAAGCAGTAAAGAACGACTGTAGTTATCTAAGTGAAAGTGAAGTCGCTCAGACATGTCCGACTCTTTGCGATCCCATGGACACCAGGCTCCTCCATCCATGGGATTTTCTAGGCAAGAAAGAGTACTGGAGTGGGTTGCCATTTCCTTCTCCAGGGAACTTCCCGACCCAGGGATCGAACCCAGGTCTCCCACATTGTAGACAGACGCTTTACCGTCTGAGCCACCAGTTACCTAACCACCTTTTAATTCTTTAATTCTATCCATAAATTATCCATTCTACTTCATAAAACTGTCTTTCATGTTTCATTTTCTTCTTTTACGTCAGACACTCTATATTGCTGATTTTATAAAAGTGTTATATAGGCTGATAAACTTGAGAAGTACTTCTACTTAGATATGCCAGAGACAGAACCGTTTTCTCCTCCTCTTATATTTCTATTAGCTGGTACTTAAAGAGGCTGGGGAAAGAGGATATATTCTATCACTTTATCATCTGCTTGCTCCCCTCCAGCCATCACTGGAAAGATTCTGCACACAGACATGCTATCAGATCTGTACTCCTGGAAATGAGGAGTTTGTGCAGTGAATAGCAGTTACGTTCTAATTATATTAATTCAGACTGCAATTTCTTTGAAATATAAAGGACCTGCTGTCAGGGTGGTGTGGACAATGGAGGCTGAACATGTCAATGACATGACAAATTCCTCGAATAGAGTGCCAGATGTATTGTTGCCTGGGATTCTTTTCTGAGAACACATTCAGCAAGCACTATCAGTGTCAACTCTGGAGCAAGGAACTGGTTCATTTGTTATCTTTCCAAGTTGCAGGTACATCTGCCAGAAGAGTCTGCCAACAGATGAACTGGTAATTAAAATCATTTCCGTGGTTGGAGGAGTGATTCCAGAATTGTTCCTCTTTGCTTTCTTTCTTTTCCTGTGCAAGATAAAACTCTAGTGAATACTGATAGCGATTTGCCTTGGACAACACTGGAATTGTGTGGTTCACTAGGCTCTCACTGCTCACTTTAATGCTTCAACATCTTTACTGGGACTCACTGTTAAGGGTTTTTAACAGATTTTTCAAGTTCTGTTCTTTGCTAATATCATATCCTCCTTTATTTTGTAAAAGTTCTTCACAGATGTTTGCAAAACCTGCTGCTGCTGCTGCTGCTCAGTCACTTCAGTCGTGTCCGACTCTGTGTGACCCCATAGACAGCAGCCCAACAGGCTCCCCCGTCCCTGGGATTCTCCAGGCAAGAACACTGGAGTGGGTTGCCATTTCCTTCTCCATTGTGTGAAAGCGAAAAGTGAAAGTGAAGTCGCTCAGTCGCGTCCGACTCCCAGCGACCCCATGGACTGCAGCCTACCAGGCTCCTCCATCCATGGGATTTTCTAGGCAAGAGCACTGGAGTGGCTTGCCATTGCCTTCTCCGTTGCAAAACCTAATATGGTTCAAATACATCTAATTGCTCAATTGACAGAAAAGGTATATTGTATCTCCTCTCTATGCCAGATATGTGCTAGGATAAATAATGAGTAATGGTGATAGATTTTAAAAATATTAAAGTTGATAATAAATTGCATAATATAAGACAGATGCTAGTTTGGTACCTACCTCTAATAGCTATTCAACAAGTATCGGTTTCTACTGTTCTTCTCTTCTGTGTCGAGAAAGAGATACTACTTTGTAAATATTCACATATTTACACATCATTGTCAACATCACTATGACAACAAAACCAACTAATGTTTACTTTATCCTTACATGTCTGTACTATTTTATTCCTATTTCACTGGCAAGGAAACCGAGCCACAGAAAAGTAACAGTGGGCGAGTTGACATAACTAGGAAGGACCAGAACTAAAGATTTGACCCAAGTGTCTGAATATCAAGGCTTTGAGCTTAACCACTTCACTGTAATGTCACATGACCCTATGTAAATAAGTTAACTGCAACAATTTCCCCAGACTATGCAGTACCCTATTAATTAATCAGCTTATATTTTTTACAATGTATTTATTTTTGATTGCACTGGGTTTTCACTGCTGTGTGTGGACTTTCTCTTGGTGCAGAGCCCGCGCTCTAGGTGTGTGAGCTTAGTAGATGCAGCTCATTGGCCCTAGAGCTCCCAGGCTTCAGCAGTTGTGGTACATGAGCTTAGTTGCTCTGCAGCATGTGAAATCTTCCCGGATCAGGAACAACCCATGTCCCCTGCATTGGCAGGCGGATTCCCATCCACGGTACCATCAGGGAAGTCCCTAAAGTGGCTTATATTTGAATACTTATTTGCTTGCTCTGGTTTTTATTTCTTCTTCCTTTCCTCCTCCTTCCTTCTTTCTTTCCCGCTCTTTTGTCGATAAACACAGCTGCTTTTGTTTTTCTAGCAACAGAGGAAGGTTTTCTACCATCCTCAGAGACTCAGAGGAATCTTTTTAAGAATCAGTAAGTGGAAAAGGATTGTAAGATAAAACGTAAAATCACCACAAGAATTATTTTCTCCAAATCAAAGCACCAAAATAGTGTAGATTTATAGACACAGGTAACCTAGAAGTTTACCAACAAGTTGTCATGTATATGTATATCACATATAGAATAAAATATTGAGACATCAAATATGCTTAAATGCATGATCTCTTTGTGACAGTGATAGCAGTAACAGCAAAAGCAGCAGCTTTGCTCACTTCAGAGAATACCAAAGAGAAGCAGCTCATTATTCTACAAACTAGTAGCTAAAGGCAAAGGACAAAGCATTTGTTCTGTTTGTGTATATATATATATGAACTTTACTTCATATAACCAAATAAGTAATGAGAGGGAAGCTTCTCAGTGTAGAAGAACTCTGGCTAATAAAATAAAATCACTGATGGATACATGCCATTATATATTTATCAAAACCTACAGAACATACAACACAGAGAGTGATGTAATGTTAACTACGGACTTTGAGTGACAACGATGCATCAGCGCAGGTTCACTCCTTGCCACTTGTACCACTTTGGTGTTGGATGTTGAAAGTGAAAGAGGATGGGGGGAAGGGGAGTGGGGGAAGAAAGAGTATATGTGTACTTTTCACTCAGGTTTACCATGAATCTAAAACTACCCTAAAAAATAGTCTATTCTTTTTAAATCATAAAATTAGGACATCACAACTTTACAGTAGCTAATGAAATAATGAATCCAAGCAATAAGCCTCAATAATTGATAAGATTACACACACCCACAAATACATTTCTACAGATGAAAATATATACCACAATTAATGACTTAGTCTTGTTAAAAATATGGAACCAGAATCTAACAAAATCTCTGTCTTTACCTACAAATGTATAAGAAGTACAAAGTACAAGGCAGTAAATATATTTGAGAAAACCTCAAGGAACAGAATCAAGAAAATTCAGATTGTTAGGAAATTTCAGGGGAACACAATTCAGAATATTAGAAAATTTCAGGAAAAAGCACTCTCATTTTTTCAGCCAAGAATCCTAAGGAAAAAAATAATAGTTAAACGAGGAACCCACAGATTTTAACAAAACCTAAGAGACAAACAAGCACAGTGCATGGACCTTTTTTGGATCTGGATTCAAATGAATTTAAAAAAAAAAAAAAAGATATTGTAAGACAGTTGGGGATAGGTGAGTGCTAACTGCATAATTGTTGATATTACTATATGTTGTATTATCATTAATGTTTTAGATGTGATAAAGGTATTATGGTTATTTTATTTTAAAGAATCCATATCTCTTCAAGACTCTTATTGGAAGATATATAGAAGAAATGACCTATATTTGTTTGGGATTTCTTTCAAAATAATGGGGTTGGGTAAGTGTCAATCCTGAATGGGTCAAGTAAAATAAGCCCAGAGCTTCATTTTATTATTTTATCTCTCTCTCTCTCTCTCTTTTTTTTTTTTTTTTGCATGTATTTGAAATGTTTTATAAAACAAGTTTGTATGACTTATAAATTTACTTAACCTGCCCAACCTTAGTTTTCATTTGTAAAACAGAAATAATATTATCTAGAGCAGGAATAACATCTCCTTACAAGATTTTTGAAAAATTTAAAATATGGATTTAAACACTTGGCATGCTGTAGATAATTGAAAATTTTTTTTAGGGGCTCAGGTTTATCATTTATTACTGAATTAACTAATCTAAGCTTAGCAGAGTTTCCACACTGTCTCTGAAGTGTAGTAAGACCAGGAAGGTTTAAGAAGGGACAAGAGCTTATAGCCTCGTGTGCCACCCTTTTGGGAACCATGAATATGCTGGTGGAGTTGTTTGTTTTGTTTTGTTTTTTTCAGCTTCAATCTTGTCCCAAGTTACAATTTTTAGTTTTGCTGATCCTGGAACCCATGTAGGTACACCGGTTTTGTTAAATATTTTTTCAGTTCTCGGCAACCACAAGTGCAAGTGTTAATCACTCAGTCATGTCTGACTCTTTGTAACCCCATGGACCACAGCCCACCAGGCTCTTCTGTCCATGGGATTCTCCAGGTAAGAATACCGGAGTGGGTAGCCATTCCATTCTCCAGGGGATCTTTCTGACCCAGGGATCAAACCCTGATTTCTTGCATTTTAGGCAGATGCAAGTTCAGTTCAGTTCAGTCGCTCAGTTGTGTCTGACTCTTTGCAGCCCCATGGACTGCAGCATGCTAGGTTTCCCTGTCCATCACCAACTCCAGAACTTGCTCAAACTCGTGTCCATGGAGTCGGTGATGCCATCCAACCAACTCATCCTCTGTCATCTCTTTCTCCTCCTGCCTTCAGTCTTTCCCAGCATTGGGGTCTTTTCTAATGAGTCAGTTCATCGCATCAAGTGGCCAAAATATTGGAGCCTCAGCTTCAGCATCAGTCCTTCCAGTCAAAACTCAAGACTGATTTCTTTTAGGATCGACTGGTTTGATTCCCTTGTAAGGAGAGGGTGCAAATAAATCACATCTCCCTAAACCATTTACTCCAGCTCCACCTACACCAAGACAGGCACTTTTCTTTGATGAAATACCAAGAGTTATCTGATTACCTTAAAAACTAATGCTAAACCCACCCACCAGTTTTCACAACTCATTCCAACTCTTCAAGATTATTCTCTTTGCACCCCTGTTCTACTTATCCTCACAAATCCCTGAGAGACCAAAGTTTAAAGGAAAAAGTATATGAAAGTGAAGAACAGGGGCCCACAGGGCAGAAAAGATGAAACTGCTCAGAAAAAAAGCAGTCTGCTCTCACAGATGACACTCCCCGAGCAGGAATTCGTCTGGTTCATTTTTCAATGGCTGGATTTTTTGGCTCTCCGAGTCCTGCTGGAGACTTGAGTTTGTCAAGGGCTGAATCTGGACTTTCTCCAGGTCATGGCTGCATGTCAATTCATCTGATTTCTAATAAAGCCAATTTTTATTTTTCTAACTTGCTTCCAATTCTCAAGTTTAGCTCCAAAGAAAACAGAAAGTAATTAAAATGTCAACACTTCCCTGAAAAGGAACATAAACTCTCTTTGGATTTTCTTCCCACTGGAAATGCTGCTTTTCTCCAAGGCACCAGCCCCACGTGTGGTAAACAGCAGTCACCCACAGCAGAGCAGGTTGGTAGGCAACGCACATAAATCCCCCTCTGTCCATTTCCTTCTTTGCATCTCTTCTTCTCCCATGCCATTTTCCAAATGGAGAGATCCTATCAATGAAGTACTTAAGTCTGTCTCTTATAATGGACTAATATCTACTCCATTGTAATATATCCAGTTTTATGCGATATGAAATAAGCTCCAGCATCAGTAGGCTATTTGATCTAACGTGAAAAACGTAATGTGGAGTCTAACAGCTTATTATTCAGTGCAGTGCAATAAATTAACTGAGCACCATTTTGCATAATGGGAGCCTGATTATTTCTTTTCCCTTCATTTAAGTGGTTTGAATGCATTAGGACTCTCTTCAGGTTTACATGAAATAACTTCTCCTTTCAATGTCTGATATTAAAGAATGAAATAAGGGAGAGGAAAATAAGGGGTGACATCATTTTGTGATTTTACATTTTGTAAGGTTAGTCCTTCGAAAGAGAGGAAAATTGTGTGATAATTGGCCCAAGAACTGCAATGATCAGTTTAGGAAAAACAAATGTTCATGTTTATCTTCCACTCCAACCCCTTTCCTGCTTTCTTCCCTGAGATCACTGCCAGTTCCTTGACTCAATTTTGAAAAGTACTTTTTAGTGAAACTCTTGATTCCATCTTTTGGATATCTCCCTGACTCTAGCATCGCTCCTCTGCATACCCCATTCCTTAGCATTCTGGTGCAAATAGTAGACTGACTGTAACCACTGGTCAGGAGTCCAGAGGCTTCATCTCGAACCACATTCCTTCCACCTACCACCAAAGGTCTTAAAAATACATTAAAATGTATCAAAACACATGCCAACATTAAAGGCTGCTGCAAATTCTCACAACCATCGCTTCTGAAAGCTAAGCATAAATCAGGCAGCTCTTTAATTTTTATGTGCTGTGTGCTCAGTTGATCAGTTTGTGTCTGACTCTTTGCAACCCCATGGACTATAGCCCTCCAGGCTCCTCTGTCCGTGGGATTTCCTAGGCAAGAGTATTGGAGTAGGGTGCCATTCCCTTCTCCAGGGGATCTTCCCGACTCAGGGATCAAACCTGTGTCTCTTACATCTCCTGCGCTGATGGGCTGGTTCTTTACCACTAGCACCAACTCTATTAATACCATGTCCCCAATTTAACAGGTGGAAACCGAGTCTGATAGAGATTACTTTACCAAATTTGTATAGCAAGTGAAGTTAAATCTGGGTAACTTCAAAGTTCATGTGACATGTTAACATTATTTGCTGGAAAAAATTAACAAAAATAGTACCTCTATGTTTCTGCATTACTGTCGAGGAAAAAAACAACAACTCAAATGCATTTTCTTGACAGTGAGGCTGAACCTTCATCATCATTGCAGATGAAATTATTTTTATAGTACTTACAGTATGATAAATATGTGGTCTGCTGATTTTGGCTTTTAGAGAGACATTTGATTGTCTTTTCTGGGGTGTAAACTGCTTGAGGCATTAATATGTAATGTTTGTTTTTCTCTTTCTGACTTCACTCTGTATGACAAGCTCTAGGTCCATCCATATCACTACAAATGACCCAATTTTTTCCTTTTTATGGCTGAGCAGTATTCCATTGTATATATGTACCACATCTTCCTAGAAAATGGTACCGATGAACCTAGTTCTAGCTCAGGAATAGAGATGTGGCTGTAGAGAATGGGCATGTGGACACAGGCAGAAGGGGCAGTTGAGCAAACTGAGAGGGTAGCATTGACATAAATACACTACCAAGGGTAAAACAGATAACTCTGCACAGGAGGGTCAGCCTGGTGCTTTGTGATGACCTAGATGGGTGGGACTGGGGGAGGGGTGGAAGGGAGGTCCAAGAGGATGGGGATAAACCAGTACCTATAGTTGAGGCCCTTCATTTACAGCAGAAGCTGACACAATGTTGTAAAGCAATTACATTCCAATTTTAATTGCTTTTTAAAAGCAATTTTAATGTTTAAATATCCTGACCCTATTTCATCCCTTTTTATGACTGAATAATATTCAGCCATAAATACTGAGATCAGGACATTTATTTCTACTTTTATAATCAGTAGAATCAGTGTGGTATGGTGTTTGAGTCAGAAAATCTGAGGTTTCCATTTTGACTCTATGTACTACTAACTGTATAGTGAGTTCCAGTTGGTTTAACTCAAAAGTAGGTAAATATACTACAAAGGGTTAAAGGTTAAATGAAATAAATTATATAAACACATAGCACAGGAGACATAATCAATGTATTCTATTTCTCTCTCTTCATAACTATCTCACCCATATTATCTAAGCATCGGTTTTCCACTCAAGGAGATATTCCAGGGAAATGTCAATGGGACACAGAAGTGTTATGACTGAAAAATGTCCTGATTAAAACCCTTCTTCCATTATTTTCCCTTACCATTATTCGTTTCACACACATTTAGCCATCTCACCAAAATGAGATTTTTAAAAGATGATTTTAATTCTAAAACTAACAGTAATAAAGTGAATAAAGGTACTTGGCATTCATCTCGACATTTCTTTCCTTCCAATTCCCCCTTTTTTGTTTCTTCACTTCTTCTCCCCTGGTTGTGACAGTAAGTGCTGCTGATAATATAAGAAAGCTTCAGATCAAGATCAAGGACATATAATCTTAAACTTCCATCTGCTCACATCTCTGACATGAAACTCTCCTTTTGAGGGTAAAATAGCAAAATTTGAATCTTTAGTTTTTCACAAACTTAAAGAGAACTCGAAGAAAAAAATGATTGATAATCTTGTGAACAAGAAAAAAACTACATGGCAAAGCCCAGCTATAAGTGGTTTCAAGCCTTAAAGATATATTTTTTGCTGGAAATAATTTCACTTTGTTGGGGTCTGAATGAAATGTTTGATGAAAATTATTATTTTAATGAATGACAAGTTATGTCATCTTTGACTTATGACATCTTTTCCTCTGGAGAACTCTGAGAACTTGATACATGTCCTTGAGGTATAACAGGAGCATTATTTGACAGAATTTGCTTTTGGACTGTGGTGTTGGAGAAGACTCTTGAGAGTCCCTTGGACTGCTAGGAGATCCAACCAGTCCATTCTGAAGGAGATCAGCCCTGGGATTTCTTTGGAGGGAATGATGCTGAAGCTGAAACCCCAGTACTTTGGCCACCTCATGCGAAGAGTTGACTCATTGGAAAAGACTCTGATGCTGGGAGGGATTGGGGGCAGGAGGAGAAGGGGACGGCCGAGGATGAGATGGCTGGATGGCATCACGGACTCGATGGATGGGAGGCCTGGTGTGCTGCGATTCATGGGGTCACAAAGAGTCGGACACAACTGAGCGACTGAACTGAACTGAAGTTGATAAAATGACAATTCAGAGAGGCTAAGTGAAATATACAGGGTCACACAGCATATTAGTGACAGAAATTCGATACTTTGAAATTAAAAGAGTGCAGAAACTTCACAATGAGAAACCAGAGGTAAGTTGCTGTGGACAGAAACTTTGTTTGCTTGAGGACAAAAACTTTGCTCTTGAACCCTCCTCTCCATACCCTAAAGGAAAGCATAATCTCATTGGAAAAGGGGTGCGCAATGGGGCATATGTGAGATAGTACTTTGCCTGGAAAGCTGAAAAGAGGTACAAAAGTAACACACAAGGTGAGCTTTGATAGAACAGTAAGACCTCCATGGTCCATGCCTGGAGTAGGCGTGGGGAGGGAAGGCTTGTTCCAAGCAGATGGGAGAGTTGTGCAGGAGCAGGAAACCATGAGTGTAAATGAGCTGGGTTGTGAAAGTTGAAGGGGGCCTGTAGACAGAGTGTTTATGGCCCCCAAATTTATATATTGAAACCTAAACCCCAATATGATGATATTTGGAGGTGGGGACTTTGGGAGTGATTAGATCATTTGCGCCCATATAAGATATGTGGTATCTATGTCCAGTGAAATATTACTGGGTCATAAAAATGAACAAATCTTGTTTGGGGCAACATGATGGACCTAGAGAATGTATTCTAAGTAAAATAAGTCAAATAGAAAAAGGCATACTATGTGACTTCACTGATACAGAGAATCTAAAAGCTGAAAGAGCAAGCATAAAACAAATGAAACAGAGCAAGAACGGAGCAGGACCCTATGGGCCTTGCTCCCCCCACCCCCACATCACCATGTCCGCTGCCTGCCTTTTGTTCGTGGAAAACTTTAGTCAAAGGATAAATTTAATCAGAGAAGTGAGAAATGCTGAAACAAAGGAAAACAATCACAGACGACTAAACAGTAATAAGGTAATCATTAAGCATCCTCAAGGACCTTTCATTCTTTCTCAAGGGCTATGGATAACATTCTGAGCCATACCCTGTGATCTGTCTTGTAGATACCAAAACGCCGTGATGGAGAAGTTAACTATATGATGACCGGACCATACCCAGGACATGAGCTGCAACAATTCCGAAACTTAGCCTCAGAGAAATGGGGACAAATGGAACTGAAGGTTAACTGTACCTGAAACAATCAAGATGACACTGCTCAGGCCACCCATGCCAATCTGAAGATGACTGATAGAGAGGACTCTGCTGTTTCTGCATGTAGTGCCCCCCTCACCCACACTCTGTCTATAAAAGCTCACATCCCCTGCTTGTTGGGTCATGGGGGGAGGGGGGCAAGGCAGTCGACTTTGGACAGATGTCTGCCACCCTCCCCTCTACCTTACCGCCAGTTGCCAGCATTTGAAATAAAGCAAATATTCTTTTCCACAAACCTGGCCTCTTTATTGACTTTTGAGCTGGGAGCAGCTGAACCCCACCACACACTCTTTCAGTAACAGAAAGACTCATAGACACAAACTAGGCTTGCCAGGGGTCGGAGAGGCTAGGGAGTGGAAAAATAAATGAAAGGGATGAAGAGGTATAAGCTTCCAGTTAGATGACATAAATCAAGACAAAAGACATAAGTCACTTGCCCTTTTCATCAAGTCAGGACACGATGAGAAGACAGACATCGGTGAGCTGGGAAGAAGGCCCTCATTCAACCATGGCAGCACCTTTATCTAGGATTCCCCAGCCTCCAGACCGTGAGAAATAAAAGTCTGCTGTTTATAAGCCACCCAGTCCATGGCATTTTGTTATAGCAGACTGAACAGACTGATACAACGGGGTAGTAACTAGATCCTGATCAGGTTTGCCCTTTGGAAAGCTGAATATGGTGAGAGGAAAGAATGGAGCTAAAGCTGGGAATAGAGAGATCAGCTAGGGAGGCCTCATCATCACTTGGGGGGCTGCAGAGGAATCCCTGCTGTGACGCTCAGTCAGTTTAGTTCAAGAGTGTAGATTCTGGGTAGGTTGGCCACTATTAGAGGTGTTCCTTACTCTCGCGCATCATCTGCTTATCACATTAAGCCACATTTGCATCTCAGCAGATTCCAGATGTGTTATATACCTTTGGCATTACTCTAAGCAACAAATCAATAGAAGCCAAAGTTGAAAGTAAAGCTAGAGAGACAAAAGCATGCCAATTTGAGAAGGGGTGAAAGAGAAGAGGAACCCATGAAGGCTACATAGAAGGAAAAGCCAAAGAGTAAGGAGGAATTTGCAGAGCTAAAAAAAAATGGAAGTCAAGAGAGAAGGATGTCAGACACAGGGCGAAAAGGGTCATAAGCACCGAGTGCAGGGAGGAGGCCATGTGAGAGAGGGTGCACAAACAGGGGCAAGTCTACTAAAAACGGAGACTGTGGGGTCACTGCTGAACCTGGACAAAAACAGTGTGTGCGGAGCAAAGAGTACAGAGGTCATTTTACAAGTAAATTGGGGAAATGTAAAGGGAAAGAGACAGCATAAATGAGCGTCTTTAAAAGACATTTAAGTTATGAAAAAGGAGAAGGAGGGGCTACAGCTCCAGATGGAAGAGTTTGTAAAATGAAAGCGGGGACTTTTTCACTTTAGTTTTTAAATGGCAGAGAGCTTGGAACCTGTTAAGTCACAAGGGTAAGGAGTCCGGGGAAGGATGTAATCAGGGAACCAACAGAAATGCAGATGCTAGAAGTGAAGAATTTGGGTGGGACAGGAGATGGTTATCTGTAATTTAAAAGGGGAGAATTAAAAAGGGCAATTTCCTCAAAAGAAGCAAGGAAACCCCTGGGAATAATATACCTCAGAGAACAAGTGGAAATAACCGTTTAGACTCTAAAGCATCAGACACATCCACCATCAAATCTCAGCTACATCTCCTGGGAGCAGTGTTACCCCTGACGACATGCTTCACCTCTCTAAGATGCAGTTTCCTTATCATAAATGGTGACAAATATCCCTGCCTCAAAGAGTCATGTGAGCGCTTCCATCTCACCATTCCCTACCTTTTCCCAGCTTGATTTTTGTTTCCTCACTAATACTTACAACTTTTTATTTATCTTGCTTGTTATCTTTTGCTCCTATTAGAATGCAGCAAACCAGAGTGTGAATTTTAACCACTGCTATATCCTTAGCACTGCAGTACCTACACATAGTAGATGCTCCATAAATAATTATTGAATGAATAAATGAATGAATGGTTGGGATGCTGCAGACCAGTTTCTCAACGTTAACGCTGCTGATATTTGGAGCCAGATAATTGGTCTGGGGGCCTGTCCTAGGCTTTGTGGAATGTCTGGCAGCATCACTGGCCTCTAATCATTAGATGCCAATCACACTCCACCCCAGCTGAGACAAGCTAAAATATGCCCAATGATGCCAAATACCCCTTGACTGGCAAAAGCTCCAAGGCGAGAACATCTGCTTTGGGAGTCAGTGCCTTAAGTGCCACTCTTTAATATTGTTAGAATTATTATTAACATTGTTAGAATGGACAAAAGAATAAGAAATGAAAGTAGCACTCAGTCACCAAATTCTCCCGCAACCTGTTTGACTTGAGGTGGAGAAAAATACTGCAGCTGAGATGGGGATTGGCTTCACAGCACACTGTCATTTTAGTTATTTTACCATGAAACTTGTTCAGGAGAAAACAGTTCAGAAATCGAGAAAGCGCCTCCTTAGTCTCTCATCTGTTAGCTGCACGTGACATATTTTCTTCCTTGTCACCTCTCTGGATAAACAATAATAACACAAATAATTATCCCTACCCACTCAGTCAGGTATCATCAAAGTTAATCACGGATGAGACAGAATTTAAAAGCCACCCCTTTAAAGAGAATGATGTCTCCACCTCCACATTCTAACTAATAAAAGATTATAAAAAGTCAGAATATACAGCTCAAGCTTTCCCTTCCGGGATGATCTCTCCCTTCAGATTTTCCGTTTTACCATCCCATTCCTTTACTTTGAATAGAAACCGACTGTCTTGTACTCAAATGGCTAATTGAGTGGCCTTACAGAAACATGAGGATTACATAAAATGGGGAATGTTCCAAAAATTGCTTTGGGGAGCATAAACACATAATGCCATAAAAAGACCCAGAAATGCCTTGGCCACAGGTTCTTCCCCCTTAAGTACAGACACCGTGAACTGGGGAGCAGTGTCAGACCAACAGGGAGCTCATGGTTACAGCACCCCTGTGTGGGTGCCTGGGTCGGGAAGATTCCCTGGAGGAGGGCATGGCAACTCACTCCAGTAGTCTTGCCTGGAGAATCCCACGGACAGAGGAGCTCGACGGGCTATAATCCATTGTGTCGCAGAGTCGGACACAATGAAGCAACTGAACGTGAATGCAGTTCATTCAGTTCATTCACACACACTCTGCCTGAGTCTGCCTGAAGCAGTCCCAGCTGATGCCTGTCCCAGGACACTCATGACTAACAGCCTCTTCCATTTTCAAAATGTCTGGGTCTGGATATGACATATAGATTCACATTTACACTGAGTTAGTGAACATTTAACTCGCGCACAAAAGAAAGGCGACGCTGGGAACTGGCCATCTGTTTTCCTATCTCTGGATCCTGACCACACCTCAGATTTTTCTCCGCACCCTGGCAGCCTAGTTCCTGGAAGAGAACTTTCTGTAACACAAGTGCAAAGATCAACTATCTGGGAGTCAATAAATAAATCAGTCCTCCCAGCGTATTGATCTATGTGTCACTTATCTCTCTAGTCCCAGGAAAAGTGAAATGGTAATTAGATGGTCGCATCCCAGAGTCTGGCAATTAGGTGATCATGTCCCCGGATCCTGATTGCTCAGGATTCCCAGAAGGCACTTAGAGTCAAGGCCAAGTTCAGTGAAACTTGACCCTCACCAGCCTTGGCCTCAGATTCCTTGGCCTGTTAAAAGGGCCCCAGAGTGCCA
The DNA here is from genome assembly GCA_006410635.1 of Cephalophus harveyi. Taxonomy (NCBI): domain Eukaryota; kingdom Metazoa; phylum Chordata; class Mammalia; order Artiodactyla; family Bovidae; genus Cephalophus; species Cephalophus harveyi. Next base: position 608,334 of record SJYT01015516.1, on the reverse strand, counting down.
GGTGCTGGCTAGAAGAGCCCCTTGATAAGAGCCTCCTTGCCCTGGAGCCAAACCCCCCTTAGATAAGAGGAAGGCTGATATTTACAGTCAACTGACTAATAAGATAAGCCTTTCCTCTTCAGGACCAAGAATACAGCCTAAAGGTTACCTGCGAATCAGGAGTTAGCACCGTAACTGTAAGCCCACTCAGATCCACGTCCCGTGAGGAAGAGAGGAACTGAGAACTTGGGAACAGCCAGAAGGTAGCTGGGAATTCAACAATGTCTGCTAGGAGGGTACCCAACATTGCCAGGACCAGCAGCCCTGCTTACCCCCAGTTACAACTCTCACCACTGATCCCCTCAAATTCCAGAATGAACTGCTTTCAGTTTCTCAGATCCGTCACAGTGAATCTCTTCTTCAGTTCAGTTCAGTCGCTCAGTCGTGTCCGATTCTTTGGACTGCAGCACACCAGGCTTCCCTGTCCATCACCACCTCCTGGAGCTTGCCTCTCGTAGTGCCTTGGAATATGGAGATCTTTAGAACACACCGCAGCCTCTAATCTGTAGTTTACTCATCTTTCTAGTCTCAGCGTAGATATGATATCCTCCCAGGAACTCTCACTGAAACCCACCAAATTGGAATCACGGGATCCCTCCTTCTAAAACATCCATTTTGCATTTCCTGCTATCAATGGACTTAACACATTTGGTTATAATGGTCTCTTTATTTGTCCATAACCTCTCCTCAATTATAACCCCTTTGAAGTTAGGAATCGTGTCTTGCTCCTTGTTCTGTTTTCTCCCAAATAACACACACAATACCTGGTATGTAGCAGATACTCAAAGAACATATTTTGAATGAATGATCAGTTTCACTTTGGTGGCAGGAACTGTGCAGCCTAATGCATGAATAATGACACCTGACAATTAAGGAAGCGTTTACTCAAGGAAGCGCTTACTCGAAAAAAACATGGTATAGAGCACCCAATACTTCTGTTACCTTGTTACTTATATGTCACCTACCATGTACCAGACATTTTACTTGCAAAGTTATTGTGAGTATTAAATTAGATAATGCACATATTTGAGGTTTAATAAATAGTAGCTGATGTTGCTATAATATTTAAGCTTCCCTACAACCCTATGATGTAAGTAAGCATTTATGAACTGCCTTTTAATACTTGAGGAAACAGCCTGCAGCTGCTGCTGCTGCTAAGTCGCTTCAGTCGTGTCCGACTCTGTGCAGCCCCATAGACGGCAGCCCACTAGGCTCCCCCGTCCCTGGGATTTTCCAGGCAAGAACACTGGAGTGGGTTGCCATTTCCTTCTCCAATGCATGAAAGTGAAAAGCGAAAGTGAAGTCGCTCAGTCGTGCCCAACTCTTAGCGACCCCATGGACTGCAGCCTACCAGTGTCCTCCGCCCATGGGATTTTCCAGACAAGAGTACTGGAGTGGGGTGCCATCGCCTTCTCCGGAGGAAACAGCCTGAGAAAGGTTAAAGTGGCTTGATAGAAAATGGCATTGTCAAGATGCTAAATAATAATTGCTTCACTCTAAAATCCAAGATCTTTCACTGTAGAACACAGTCTGTTTATGAAATGAAAGGGAGGGAGGGAAAGAGGAAGGAAGGCAGAAAGATAGGAGGGAGGGGAGAAGAGAGGGAGGAGAGATATAAAGAAAGAAGAAAGGAAAGAGCATTGAGAGGATTTTTCTTTTAAACTGCATAAACCCTATCCTTGCAAAATTCCTCAAACAACATCATTGCATCACTTTCCATATAGGACCCAGATCCACCTATTAGTTATGGTTTATGAAGGAATATTACAACGATGATCAAAATCCCTGATCTCATTGAGCTGTGACATTGCTTGGGTATCATAACCAGCGTCAAGCTCTAACCACACAGACTCTTCTCGCCACAGCGTCATTGATGGGTGTGTTCTGAATCTGTTACCTTTATCCTGGCTCTGGCGAGATCTCTCTGGCTTGCTGGTGCTGATCCCCTCATTCTTGTGGAGGATGGTGAGTCAGAATGCTCAGTCAAGTGCTTTAGCAAACTGAGATTAAGGATCTATATGAAAAGTCATAAACGTTTGTGGGGAGGCAGAGAAGGAGGCCTCATCAATTAGCTGCTTACATCTGGTTTACAAACAGTCTTTCTACACAGATGACACAGGAAAAATAGATAAGATCTAAACTGTTTAACACCTAGTGGCTGTGGGAAATGTATCAGGCCAGATCAATGCCATCTTTATTCACCTCCCAAAAGAGAAAACCCCTAAGAAAATGTTTCCCCATCAACAATACATTCCAGAGAACTCAAAAGGAAGGTGAGTCTTGGACTTTCTTTCAGAAATGTTCTTGGAGGATTCAAGGATAACCATCTCGATCAAAGCTATACAACCATACTTCTTCCTTCATTGAACACATACTAGATGCCAGGCACTACATGGAACTCTACAGTTGTTAACTATACAAAAATGATGTCTGCCCTCCTGGGCCATATAGTCTAGTATGAAAACAGGTAATCAAATAATCACAGAAATATATATATGAGTACAAACTATCAATATTTTGGCCACCTGATGTGAAGAGCTGACTCATTTGAAAAGACCCTGATGCTGGGGCAGATGAAGGCAGGAGGAGAAGGGGACAACAGAAGATGAGATGGTTAGATGGCATCACCAACTCAATGGACATGAGTTTGGGTAAACTCCGGGAGTTGGTGATGGACAGGGAGGCCGGGCATGCTGCGGTTCATGGGGTCACAAAGAATCGGACATGACTGAGCAACAGAAATGAACTGAACTGAACAAACTATCATATTCCTCTTGAAGAAAATAATTAATTTTAAAAAATACACAATGAGCAAATTTTTAAGAAAGAAGTATAATTGAAATTTTGGCTATAACAACCAAAAAGCTACTAATAAGTCCCCAAAAGATAGAGCTTGCTGGGTTGATGAAGATAAAATTATTCTTAAGTGTAAGCTTGTCCAGTAAGAAAGGCTATTTTCTCATGTACTTTATTTCTTTCCAAGAAGAAAGTGATGTAAAAAATCATTCTGATATTTATGGCTACTAAATGTTATCTATTTGTTTTGTGAGGATCAGTGAAGTACAAATACTTTATTTCAGAGAATTATGAAACTTTAAAGTTGGGGAAAGGTTTTGAAAGTAAATGCTATCCTCCTTTATAGTTTCACAGATGAGGAAACTAAGATCCAGAAAAAGCAAGTGACCTTACTCAACATCACACAAGTATGTGTGTAAGAGCTGGAAGTGAAACTTGGGTTTCCTCATTCAGGCTTCTTTCCTCCAAACCAAGTTACAATAAACCCTTTATTTTTTTGTAAGGATGTTAATTACCCAACAGGTCAGAGTTTGCTTTTAAAATCCCCGCCTCGTCTTTCCCTCATATACACACACACACATACACAGAGAGAGAGAGAGAAATAAAAGAATATGCTTAAGGCAAAGGCTATCAACTAAATAGTAATCTAGCTTTCCACTACTAGAATTACACAACAAGCAGAAAAAAAATGGTTCTTTGTTAATTCAATCCCTAAATGAAGCTTTCAGACAAAGTCCAGTCAATTACCCCAGATTCTTTGCTGTCTACTTGTGGGTTTGTTTGATTTTATACAGAAAATGGTTTAGTTAGTTCCACATAAAAGCCCATGTGGAACAGACGGGAACTTTTTCAAAGACTCAAAATATTATATTATTATACTCAGTCTTTGACAAGCAAAATTTTTTCCCAAGGTGACATTCAAGTACTTTCCATACTGTGGTTATTCAGAATTTGCCTTAGCAACTTAAATTATTTTACATATTCAATAGCATAAGCTTAGATTAAGAAAAAAAGACAATGCAAAAACCAAAATTTAAGTATAGATTTCTTCAAAATCAAGGTAGGAGTTTAGTATGTATTATCCACAATCCAGAGCTAAAGACATTTTTTAATCTCCTAAAATTTGGCATCATCTTAACTTGAATCATCTGCTCAAAGCAGGGACAGGAGTAAGAGATGCCAGAAAACCTAATCTACCCACCACGGATGTACACCCTTTCTCATTAGTGTGAGCCTGTCATGAAAATTTAACCAAGCACTTTTTTTTCTAGGCTTACGTTTTCTCACGGAAACAATGAAGAGTGGGATAAATTACCTTGTTAGTTCCGTGTAGCATCAGAATAGCCTGTTCTTTTTAATTCTCACTTTTATTATTTGCTCCAAAATCTAAATAAGACTCAACATATGTCAGGAACAGAGAGAACTGGCATAAGAATAAAACACAAAGCAAAGGAGGCTTCAGGTAAGAGTCTAAAGGTACATGTGAATTGCAGGTACTAGGAAAAGAAGGCTCGGTACTCTGTGATGACCTAGATGTATGGAATGGGGGTGGGTGGAAGGGAGACTCAAGAGGGAGGGGATATAGGTACACTTACAGCTGTTTCATAGTTGTTGTACAGCAGAAACTAACACAACATTGTAAAACAATTACATTCCAATAAAAAGAGAGAGAAATGATATAGGTGATACTCAGAAGTTAAATATATCTCAAGATGCTGGTAAAACTGTACTCCCAAAATACAGATTTAAAGGTGTTAAAAGTATTAAATGTCTACAGTTTGTTTTTGTTGTTTTTTTTTTACAAACTACTGTTGTTTGTGTACTGATCAGTTTTCTTGAATTTACATGAATAATATTGGAACTTCGAGTATGTTTGGAGAATTTGAAAGGAGAATATCATTCCTTTGCTCTATGAGAATTGCATTGATTTAGGTAAACCACACTTCCTGGTATCCATTTATCACATACAATATAATAACATTATCACTAACCTTAACACTCAAGCCAAAAACGCCTTAGATGAAATAATATAAATTAACTTCTATTCTAAGGTTTTACATTATAATTTCAGAGATGGAATTGCAGGGCAAAAGCAATAACTGGAACCAATAAATGAGAACAATTTCTCTTAATGAAAACAATTTCCCTTAAAAAGCACAGAAATATATATATTTTTAGCTTAATAAAAACTTTATAATAGTTTTTATAAAAACAGTAACTCTCTCATAAAATATTAATATTCTTTGCATGATTCCAGTAGCAAACAAGAAAAGTTGACAATACAGTTCCAGAAAATAAGATGATTGCCAATTGAACATGTGGGAAGAGACAGTATCCATTTCGCTGAAGGAACATACAGAGTCCTTTTAAGATAAGTACATTTAAAGAAAACCATTTTGGACAACACTACCTCCATTGTACGTTTTTGGCTTTCTTTCTCATGACTGGGATTTTACAGATGCACTTAGTACCAGTAGGGGAATCTAATTCTTTTTTTGCCATTTGACAGAGTACACATAGTAAATAAGTAACAGAATTAAGATTTTATTGTTGGTTTTTATGTGTAGCTGGCTGAAAAGACAGACTTTTACCATCATGTTGGATTATACTGAACACAAATAAGGAGAAACAGCTAAGAAAAAAAAAAAAAAAGACAAGACAAAAGGAAAGGAAGAACAAATTAAAAAATTAAAATTTCTTTTTGAAACAACACAGCAAGAGTAGAGGAACTGGTTAGCAGGGACATTGTTTCACATGTTATATATGTTAGCAGCATTGTTACATGTTATGTATGTAATCCAGAAATAGGAACAAAATAGTCGAATGAACACACACTCTCTCCCACTCTGTCGGTGATATGATCAAAGAAATATATTCATAACAGCACTGGAGAACAAGAAAGAGTAATGTCAACACCAAAGAGGAAGATCATCGTGTGAGATACAGAGCAGAGAGGTTTGAATTCTCGGGGAAACAAGCCCAGAGAATAGCAGACAGGAGAGAAGCAGTGTGGAATGAGGGTGATTACAGGGAGCTTCAGGCAGAAGGAGGTCAGGGAGCGATTGTCACAGTGATTAATTGGGGCAGTGCATTCAAAGGAACTAGGCTTGTCAGCCAGCCCCCCACCTCCTGAATACGTGGAGCAAGACAGGGCAGGGATTGCCCACAGGCTAAAATGCAACACTGTGGGCTCTGAGACCAAAGGGCGGCGACAGTTCATTGTCACAAGCAGCTAGTGATATTCACATGTCCTCTTTGCAGGGTGTCTTCTGCCTCCACTGTCACTGAGATGAGCTCTATAATCTGAGCCAATTTCTACTAAAATGTGAACAAGTTATTCAATCTTATATATACCAATGAAACTAAGAAGCTGGGATTAGGAAAAATGTGGGATATAAGAAAGCATGGTAAAAAAGAACAAAAGAAGCAATTAAAAGTGTACTGTTAAGCTTAAATTTTTTATGCCTAATAGGAAAAAATTTTTACTAAAATTTCAAATGATCCCAAATCGGGAAGTGATGAAACACAAGGAAATGAAACAGTATTAACAGTATTCTTATTTTGCTTTCTGGGAGCATATAATGCTGATGAGCTCTATTTGTTGTCCAAAACTAATTATGTTTAAAGCTATCTCTTAAGAATTTAGGAAACTCACTGGCAGTCCAATGGTTAGGACTCTATGCTTCCACTGCCAAGGGCCAAGTTTCAATCCCTGCTTGGGGAACTAAGATCCCACCAGCCACGTGGCATGGCCAGAAAAATAAAATAATAAATAAATTTAAAGGTAAATCTACTGATTAAACATAGTGAATTAAATACCCATATCCATTTTATTTCCTTTGAAATGCTTCTAAAAACTTTAAAGGAAATTAAGTACACACGTGCACACACTCACACTCTAAATCAATAATACTAATAGCAAAGAACTGAGGAAATGATAGCAAATGAAGTATGCAAAACAGAGAAAAGGAAAACTGTTGAATAAGTGGTAACGTATTTGATAGATTAGATAAAGCTACATCTTATGCCTGAAGAGAGGAATGCTAATAGGAAATAAGACAATTTGTGTAGAAGAAACCCAGAATACTTTAGGAATTGAAGGTTCCAAGTATCTCTGAAGATAGAGATGAGAGGACGAAACTAGAGAAAGGACTCTTCAAAGAAAGTCTAAATAAGGAGCAGTCAGACCCCCAAAGTCCTCCCCTGTACCAACAACTAGGTGAGTACCTCTTAAAAAAGATAGTAGAGATAGATAATCTACATTTTCTTGTATTAAAATACATCACAACTTCGACTGACAATTACAATACAAATTCAAGACCACAGGGTTTTTACTTAACCTCTTTGATCTTATATTTGAACGACCTTCCATGCCAAAAATTTAATTCCCAACACCAAGATAATTTCTCATTTTTTTATTCCATAGTATACACATAGTATTCCCTGGTAGCCCAGTTGGTAAAGAAACTGTCTCCAGTGTAGGAGACTGGGGTTCAATCCCTGGGTCGGGAAGATCCCATGAAGAAGGAAATGGCAAACCATTCCAGTATCCTTGCTGGAAAATTCCATGGACAGAGGAGCCTGGTTGGCTGCAGTCCATGGGGTCACAAAGAGTCAGACACAACTGAGCGCCTAACACACTATACACAACAGTGACAGAGGGAGGGAGAGAAGGAGAGAGAGAATCTAAAACAGTAACAATACTATCATCAGCAATAAAATTAGAAAACACAGTTTAAATTTTTTTTTGACATTTTTCCCCCCTTAGGGTATTTCTACAGATGAGTTAGCCACTTGAAGTACTTTCTCTCGGAGTTTATGGTATTAATTTGAGACTCGTGTTCATTGTGCCATTTTGCTTTCAATTTTAAGATTGCTTTGTCTTGAGATTAGCTTTGCTTTACAGTCATGTAAAATGCTTGTGTGTTTTTTAAATTTAAATCAGAAACAAAAAATATATTCACACATTTAACTTTTAACCCTGTCCCCTCCGACCTCATTTCCTCTCTCACTCCCTCAAAGTATCTTCTTCCTGAGTCTTTTTTTTTAATATAAGCAAATTTATATTCAGACTACCTTATTCTCAGAGCAGCATACCATAAACACTTCTTGCACCATGATTTTTTTAAATTAACGATAAATCGTAGCGATCATTCCATAAGCTTACTAATTTTTGAAAAGTGTGTTATTTTGTAGCCCACGTGAAAAGTTTGGCTATAAAATAGGATCATTAGTGGCCAGCTGCTGGGAAAAAGAAGATTTTAATCCAAATGCTTAAAAATATATATATATGCAGATTTTTGGAGCTTTGTAGTAAACCTTTAAAAAATGACTCACCAGATTCACAGCATCGTGCTGGGAAAAATTAGAGTAGGTGGCTTTGCTTCTGAGAGGCATACACAGTGTACAATTTTACCATGTAAAATGCTTCTGCTACTACAATTTTCCTTTGCTTTGCCTTTTTGAAAAGTAATGTTCCTTCCTATTTTAGCAGCACCATTTGCATGCCTATTATTCACATTGAGCTGGGATTTCCATTTTTATCTTCCTTTTGTTACTTGTTTTCATTCCAGCACTTTCTCTTCTTGCTCTTTGCCTTGCCTTTATCTTGCCCTTAAATGGAGGCCTCATGCTATGGGAAAAGTGCCATGACCTTATCCTCCATCAAGCCAGGCCTTGTCCCAATTTAATAAGATAAGTTCCCCTGAACCACTGCCAACAAAGCTAGGATGTCCCACACACGTTTGCTATGGAAACACCTTCATGACTAACAGTCTCTCAAATTAAGGTATTCTAAAATCAAAGCAAGAAGTGGTTTTCATTTTTTAAAAAAACATATCCTGCAGCTAAGGAAAAAATATACTAATTTTCTAAAAGTTGTGAGTTGCTATACTAATATATCCAGCTTCTCTGAGAAGTAGAATCTTAAACAACACTGATTCCAAGATATATACATAATAAAAGCAAGAGGTCATGAATACTCACCTGTGTCTTTGAACAGCCTCTGTTCTCTTCTGTTGTGTGTTTATGCAGTACGTGTTTGAGTTGTACCAAGGTCTTTCCTTAGAACAGAAGTGTGGACATTGAAGACCCTGCATGATCTGGATGCCGCCAAATCACCAGATATCCCACCACTTTCCATCTCACGCTATAATGGCACATTATTGATTCATAAACTTCTGTAGACCCACAGGCCATTTTGCCTTTGTTCAAGCTCTGAGAAGACCGGGTCTATTTTCCCGGTGAATCTCCCTTTCATTCTTAAACACCTTGGTCAGGCACTTCCTTCTCTAAGATTTCTCTGGCATACCCTTTTCTCCTGCCCAGGGACAGCTGATTATTTCCTCTTAATTTCTTACATGCCCTTTGAACTGGGGCCATTTAGAGGGAAAAAGAGACTGCGTTTTATTTATTAAGTTCCCCAACCCCTGCCCCCATACCCAACAAGCATGGGTTCTGCTCAATAAAAGATGCTGAATTAAATGACTGAATGAGTTCAGTTCAGTTCAGTTCAGTTCAGTCGCTCAGTCGTGTCCGACTCTTTGCGACCCCATGAATCGCAGCACGCCAGCCCTCCCTGTTCATCACCATCTCTCGGAGTTCACTCAGACTCACATCCATTGAGTCAGTGATGCCATCCAGCCATCTCATTCTCGGTCGTCCCCTTTTCCTCCTGCCCCCAATCCCTCCCAGCATCAGAGTCTTTTCCAATGAGTCAACTCTTCGCATGAGGTGGCCAAAGTACTGGAGTTTCAGCTTTAGCATCATTCCTTCCAAAGAAACCCCAGGGTTGATCTCCTTCAGAATGGACTGGTTGGATCTCCTTGCAGTCCAAGGGACTCTCAAGAGTCTTCTCCAACACCACACTTCAAAAGCATCAATTCTTCGGCGATCAGCCTTCTTCACAGTCCAACTCTCACATCCATACATGACCACAGGAAAAACCATAGCCTTGACTAAACGGACCTTAGTCGGCAAAGTAATGTCTCTGCTTTTGAAAATGCTATCTAGGTTGGACATAACTTTTCTTCCAAGGAGTAAGCGTCTTCTAATTTCATGGCTGCAGTCACCATCAGCAGTGATTTTGGAGCCTAAAAAAATAAAGTCTGGCACTGTTTCCACTGTTTCCCCATCTATTTCCCATGAAGTGATGGGACCAGATGCTTATTGCTGAAGCCTGGCTTGGAGGATTTTGAGCATTACTTTACTAGCATGTGAGATGAGTGCAATTGTGCGGTAATTGGAGCATTCTTTTGCATTGCCTTTCTTTGGGATTGGAATGAAAACTGACCTTTTCCAGTCCTGTGGCCACTGCCGAGTTTTCCAAATTTGCTGGCAGATTGAGTGCAGCACTTTCACAGCATCATCTTTCAGGATTTGAAACAGCTCAACTGGGATTCCATCACCTCCACTAGCTTTGTTCGTAGTGATGCTTTCTAAGGCCCACTTGACTTCACATTCCAAGATGTCTGGCTCTAGATCAGTGATCACATCATCATGATTATCTGGGTCGTGAAGATCTTTTTTGTACAGTTCTTCCGTGTATTCTTGCCACCTCTTCTTAATATCTTCTGCTTCTGTTAGGTCCAGACCATTTCTGGACTGAATGAGTAAATGGGCATGTTGTTTAGTTGCTAAAGTGAAAGTGAAAGTCACTCAGTCTTGTCTGACTCTTTGTGACCCAATGAACTATACAGTCCCTGGAATTCTCCAGGCCAGAATACTGGAGTGGGTAGCCAGACAGCCAACCATCTCAAGAATCCTCTATGTCCATCTGGGGCCTTCATATATGATTCTACCATGCTGCTAACATCAGTCCAGTCTTGTTTCTGCCATTTCCCTCTTATCTTCACTTTTCATACCCTGCCCTCCACCCCTAACTGAAAGCTGGCCTGTCCAATAGGTGATGCCTACAGATCTCAAATGGCAAGTTACTAATCTGATTAATTTATCTATCCCAAGGAGGGAAGACTAGAGTGGTGGCTCCCTGGCTGATTAAAAGAATCACCCAGATGAAATTATGAATGGCTTTATTCTTACCTGGTGCTATTCAGTAGGTCTCAGTTTGACAAAGGCTCTCTCTGTCCTTTTTAAAGCATCTTCCTGATTCCAGTGAAGAGGCAAATTTTGGAACTGTCCGATGAGAAGCACAATCACAAGAATGGATACCTTCTTGCTCTCTAGTAAAAGCCATTCAGAAAACACACCCACTGTGTTGTCCATCTCCTGGATGGCAAAGCAGTGACTCTGCAACTCGGTGAAGACAGAAGGGGAACAATTTCCTTTGTAACTGACTAGCAGAAGTCATTCCTGTTCTATTATGCCTTCAGAATCTCCAAATACAATGAATTAATTTTGGGTCAGCTCCCTGACCACAGAAGTGAGATTCTATTCCTTATTCCATTTGTGTCTTTGTAATAGATGTGATTTTTAGGCCCAAGGTCATTTGGAAACTGATAAGTATATTGTGTAAAAAAGGCAGCTCTAAGGCCTCCAGTCCCCTACCGAGGGGATGGACCCAAAGGCAGAAATCCCCGTCCCTAGGATGACTGCTCTTACTCTGCTTTTTCTCAGTATCGGGAGGCATCACACCTTTCCCCAGCAGCCACTCTTCCTCTCCTGACTCCACAGCTGCAGGTTCTGACAGAGCAGGCTTCTCCTGTGCTAAACAAATGACTTTTTTGAGGCACATTTTCCACTCACTAATACTCTGTGGGCTTCCAGTAAAATTTTAAGTTTGCCACATATCCCAGAGGCATTAAAGACCTAATTTTAGAGAAGATGGCAAGGGCCACTGGGAAAACCCATCCTTAACCGTAAGAGTAACGGAGGAGGAGGTGGCCGTGGCCCACTTCCTCGGTCTCACAGAGCAGCATCTTTATGAAAAATGAGCTCAGCTGTTAACAGCCCAGGGAGGGACTGCTATCTACCACATCACAGCCAGCAGAGAAGAACAGGATGTTATGAGTACAGCGTGAACCTCACAGCCAGAGTCAAAACCATACTCGGCGCTTCCCAGGCACATGTTTCCCTTGTTTTCTTCAAACTTCAAGAGAAAACTCTTCCGTTCTGTAAAAGTGTAAGAAAATGCTACCCGGGGAATGGGGCAGTGCAGAACTGATCCATCTCCTTGTTTTCGTGTCATTATTGAAAAGTCGCTTGTCTGTGGCCCAAGGAGCCCAAAGCCCTTGTTGCAGATGCACCTGCAGGTCAGTCCGTTTCTGCCAGACTCTTTGAGTCAAACATGAAGACAGCTAAGAGCCTTCCGTTAAACAGTGTTCGGTTTCAGAAAACAAAACAAAGTGATAGCAAGCGGGCACTGACCGCTCCACTGAAGGTGAAGAAAGGTTAACCCCCCAAAACTGGCCGTGCTGATTAAATACTCATTTGCTCTCCTCAGTACCTCCCTTTGTAAAAATGAACAGCCCACTAGCTGTCAGGCCTCACTTTCATCCAGCGTCCCTGCAAAATTCAGAGTATGCTTGTTAGGAATGCAAGGCTTTAGACGTATCTGGGTTTGAACCCCTCTACTACTTGCTGAGGGATCTTGTGCTAGTTACATAACCTTTCTGAGCCTCAGTTTCTTTCCTTAAAAAGACAAAAATCTATCATAAGAATTAAACAGGAGAATTTATATCAAGGATTTACACAAGATCTGCTCTTTGGGGAGTTCTCAACAGGAATTACTGCTTCCCAGATGGCATAGTGGTAAAGAATCTGCTGGCCAATGCAAGAGACATGAGTTCGATCCCTGGGTTGGGAAGATCTCCTGGAGTAGGAAATGGCAACCCACTCGAGTATTCTTCCCTGGAAAATTCCATGGACAGAAGAGACTGGTGGGCTACAGTCCACTGAGTCACAAAGAGTCAGACACAACTGAGCACACACACAGTCAATAGGTATTAGTATTATCACACTAGTAGATGAATTCACAATAGGCTGCAAGTGAAATAGCTCTAATACAAGCTGACTTCAGCAAAGAAAAAACAAAACAAATAATTCCCACACAGAGTGGCCACTTTGGTTCAAGCACACGCTGATCCAATGAAGCCCTAGGACTTGATTTCCTACCCCGACCCCTCCCTGCCTTCTATCTGCCCTTTGGCCTTCACTCTTCTGCAGGATCGTTCCAGGATTCCAGGTTTCCATAAAGAAGCCACGGTGTAGAAATCTCCATCAAGAGCTGCTAATTTGTAATCTCACTGATGGGATGGATCGTTTGGGCATCCTTGAAGCCATCAGCCTGAGAGACAGAGAATGCGCTAATTACTCAGGCCTGGGTCACGTGTTTGTCTTGGAGAGGAGGCTGATACCCGCCCTCCAGCCTCACAGAATCTGCAGCCACTGAGGCTGGGAGAAGGCACTTCTCTGAAGGAAGATGAAGGCATCCTACCACCCAAGAAAAGGGGCATGGATGCCGAGTAGACACCAATGCAGTCCCCAAACTAATTTCTCTTTCATTAAAGACTTGCCTGTGAAGAGGGGATGTGTGAACTTAACCTTCAAATTGTGACAGCAAGGTCAGCGGTAGTGGAACAAGTTCTCTCAGCTGCCTTCTAAGATGCAAGACAAGAACGTCAGACCCGTAATCTCTCAAGACATTGAGTTGTCCTAGGTCCTCAGGGAGGGCAGATCCTTCATTTGGGGGCTTCCCTGGTAGCTAAGACAATAAAGAATCTGCCTGCAATGAGGGAGACCAAGGTTCGATCCCTGGATTGGGAAGATCCCCTGGAGAAGGTAATGGCAACTCACTCTAGCATTCTTGCCTGAAGAATCCCATGGACAGAGGAGCCTGGCGGGCTACAGTCCATGGGGTCGCAGAGTCAGATATGACTCAGTGACTAAGCACAGACCCAGAACAGGTCCCCAAAGGCTACGCTGGGAGTGGAAATGCTGTTGGTGACAAGTTAAAGGTTACTTATAAAGTGGCTTTTCTTGCGCACTCTGTGTAAGATTGGAATTTTTTAATTGGTTCTGATTTAAATTTGTTTTATCTGTGGATTTTGTACTGAAAAGAAATTTGTCAGTGTGGTATCTTCTTATTTGGCCCTAATTAAATGTCACTTGGAAATTGTGCCCCTTCATCCTAATGTCCCTTCATTCTAGCATCTCATCATCTGCTGAATAAAGAGCAGTGCTAAAAATGTCCCCAGGTTTTTAACACACTTGCCAAAAAAGATTACAGCTTCTTAAAGAAAATTTAAACAAACTTATGCAACATATTGGGCTTCCCCTGTTGCTCAGTGGGTAAAGAATCTGCCCACAATGTGGGAGACCTGGGTTTGATCCCTGGGTTGGGAAAATCCCCAGGGGAAGGGAAAGGCTACCCACTCCAGTATTCTGGCCTGGAGAATTCCATGAACAATATAGTCCATGGTGTCGCAAGGAGTCAGACAGGACTATGCAAATTTCACTTTCACTTTCATGCAACATATTTCTTCTTATGAAAGCAATTCTGTGGATAATTCTAGAAAGGCAGAAGTTAGAAATAAGCACACAGAGACTGTATTACCATACTCCAGAGAAGCTGTGGTTAAGCATCTTTCTGTTTAGCCTGTCAAAGCCTCTGTGATGACACCTTGGCTTCTGGAATACTTTAGGCTGAAGGAGTTTGCAAACAAACAACAGAAACTGGAAGGTCACCCTGACCTCTTCCTCCTTCATTTTTCTTCCCCAAAGAGGCCATAAAACCCTCTAGTGAAAGGGCTCCCCCAACACCCAAAGGAAGGGAGCATCCTTATCTCTGGGGGCAAGGGAACACCATGAACAATCCTAGCAAACTGGCTTTGCTAAGTTTCCCTAGTTCAGTGCAGGTACCTCATACTCTTTAACTTATCTTGTCCTCTTTATTGAAGCTAGGATAAAATATTCAAGTTTGTTTTTTGCCTGAGTGTTCATTTCCTTATGAGGTCTGCCGTAACATGTAAAGCTTATGTTAAATAAATGTGTTTATTTTTAATGAATGTATTAATAAGTGGATTAAATAATGTGTTTGCTTTTCTTCTGTTACTCTTTGTCAGTTGAATTTTTAGGCCCAGCACGGGATCCTAAGAGCGCTGAGAAAAACTTGTTTCTCCCAATACATATGTAAGTGAGTTTTTTTCTTTTTAATGACATTTTAGTCTTTTATAAGCTGCTTGTTCCACTACTCCATATATGAATATTACTTCTACTAAATTCTTCATATTGAGTGCTCTTAACCTTTGAGATAGAGAAGTTCATGCTGAAATCCCCTGAAAATATTGAGCAAATAGACATTGTTGTCTGAGGAGGTGGTTGATCACTTTTATCAAGCTCTCCAAGCTCATCAGAAATTTAAAATTAAAAACCCACTCTTTTACATCCTCATTTTATATGGTAGGAACAAAAATATCTGCAGGGAAACATACATATAGATATCGTGATCTGTTTAACCAAATTATTCTTGCAAGACATTTAGGTCCATTCCAGTTTTTGGCTGATATAAACAATACACAGTGAATACAGCTATTGCTTTCAAGTTTAACCACATAACTGTATTTTTCCCGTAAGACTGCAAGATATGAAATGGCTGAGAATTTTTTAAGTGTGGAGTAACACAGATGGACAAATTGTCACAGCTCTTAAGAGATGACTGTCTACCCTAGGGACCCCTCACTGCTAGAACACCGCCACCCCATGCCCCAGAACTCTTACAGAGAAAACCCATCCTCCTGCAAGTACCAGCTACTCGGGGAAAGGAGCAATGTTTCCTGTCTTTGTCTCACTTTGTTTCTTGACTTGAAGTCCTTCCCCTCACCCCAGGGCAGAGCTGCAGCAGCTCTGTTTACATTTTTTTGAGAGGACACGTGGGCAAGCCCAGGCAAAGCCAAATAGCACACTGCTCATTGATCACAGACTGCAGCGTCTGGTGATCCCCTTTGGGGAAAACTGAATGATTCTGAGAGTTGGGTCACCGCCAATGGAAAATTCACACAGAAGGGAGCCACAGAAACCTCTCTCCTAGTAGTTTCAGAGGCAGGGAGGAGGGAGGAGGCGGAGAGCAGGTGAACAAGACGGTGACAGAAAATCAGGGTTTCTGCTGAGTTTGCTCCTAAGCACGGAGAAGTCCCTCCAAAGCAGTGAAACTGCCCAGATGTTAGTGGTGGTTTATAATCTGAAGGTGAGCACATAGGAATCTGCCTTTTCTCATTGTGGAAGGGTTTAGTTCAGCCTCTCAAATGGCATCCTCACAACAAAACAACAGCATGAGCAAGCAAGCCCTCGACAAAGCCCTTGTCAAAGACTTTCTAATGACCTTCTGGAAGGAATTACCAGGAGTGCCCCTTCCCTTCCTTCAGATCTGAAATCTCCTTGGCAAAGACTTTGGCTCAAACTTGCCGTGAAGCTCCTGTGCCATCTCCAGATTACAATCTCTGGTAAACAGTGATCCAGAGTTTTTGCAAAAGCCTCTCAAGTAACACACCTTCTATATCCTCCCTAAGAGCTCTTTCTTTAGAAGCCCACTGTGCGTTATCATGCTTTCACAGATGGGAGAAACGCAAACACAGAAAGATTAAACAGCCTATCTAAGATGACCTAGCAAGTCATCCACCAAACACATGACTCCTGATCACTTGTGACACACAAAGGCTTCCACTGACAACTCAACCTCTCCCTCGTGTCTATGCAGAAAAATAAGGGGAATCATTTGTTGGCCCCAAAAAACCTCACAATGTTCTGTGAGGATGGCAGATTCAATCAGACCCTCATTAACTGGATCCAAATCGGGCCTGACAGAGAGGCTTCATTAGACCCAAAAATCCTGGGTAGAGACCTACATTAGATCTGTTGTAGCTCCGAGTCTCCCAGCTTGTTCATATTATGACTGCTCTAGAGTCAGGGAGAGCTCTCCACCAAGTGCTTACAGATGACAGTCATCCTGGATGACATAAAAAGCTCAAGTTCAAAAGGGGGTGGGAGTGGGGGGAGACAGCGCAGCAACGGCAAGGCTGGTCCAAAGAAAGGGCCTCCCAACTGGCCTGGAGATGGGGAGAGGAAAACCCAGCTATTTAAATGAACGTGCAACAATAACAAAAAGTCACAAAGACACTGTCCTGTCATGGAAACTAAGCTTCTCTTCCGGAGCTGAATTTCAGCTAAGTTCCATTTCAATGTGCTATATTCCCAGGTCAGAGAAATGGCACCTTCTACATCTGAAAGAGTTCAGCTAACCTCAAATGAGCCATTTTCTTCTTTTCTTCGCCATGGAATCAAATTCATCATTTTTTTTTTTCTAACGTTGTGCCAGTGAGACCAGCCTTTCAGATAAGCAGAGGCCCTGGCCATTGAGTTAATGTGACTTGAGAGCAGCCAAAAAAACTTGGCTGCCAAGGTGCCCAAGGCTTCCACCATTAAAGTCACCCCAATGAATGGGGCATTGCATTTCCAAAATGCTCCTGTCACAAATTCTAATGTAGGTCTCACACAGTGCCCGGACCATCTCAGTCACTCAGTGTTTATTGAACGAATAAAAGAATGATTGTTGCCTGCAAAGGATAATAAGCTGTGATTATATTGGTTAGATTCTATGCCAAATATATGTGAGTCTCTGAAACATATTAACTCATTTGCTCCCACTACCATGGTCTCCCCTTTACCACAGGGCATCCAATCCCAAGACCCACAGTGAAGGCATAAAACCGTGGATGGTACTGAATCTTCTCTATATTATGCTTTATGTTTTTTCCTTTACATACTCAGAGTTTAATTTACAAATCAAGCACAGTGAGAGGTTAGCAGCAACAAAAATAAAGGAACAATTATAACAATATACTGCAATAAAATTTATGTAAATGTGGTCTCTTTCTCAGAATATCTTATTGGACTAATATAATGCCTTTTTCCATCTTAACTAAGCACTTATCACACTATGGCCATGGCTTTTGCAGTTTAAGATGCTACAGCAAAACCAACACAAATTTCTTTTTCTTTGTCATGATTGCACAGATAGAAGATAGATCTTAGCAACCTCGGCATAGGATTTTGTTTTCTTTCCTTATTAAGTGGAGAACTTTCACCCTTTTACTTAATGGAAGCACTTTACCCGCTTTTCTTTGGCATATCCGAATGACATCACTGGTCTTGTGCTTTGGGGCTGTTATTAAGTGGAATAAAAGTGACTTGAACACAACAGTAGATCTGATAAGCAAGATGCCTACTAAGTGACTAAGCTGTGGGATGGGCTGGACAAAGGGATGATTCTCATCCTGGGCAGGATGGAACAAGCCAAGATATGAGGTTGCATCTGCCACTGAGAATGATGGCACGCAATTTAAAACTCATGGTTTATTTCTAGAAACTTCCAATTAATATGTTCAAACTATGGAGTTTTCCAGGTGGCTGAGTGGACAAAGAATCTATCTGCTTGCAGTGCAGGAGAGACAGAAGATGCAGGTTCAATCCTGGGGTGAGGAAGACTCCCTGGAGGAGGGCATGGCAACCCACTCCAGTACACTTGCCTGGAGAACCCCATGGGCAGAGGAGCCTGGCGGGCTACAGTCCATGGGGTCGCAAAGAGTCGGCACAACTGACGCAACTGAGCATGCACGCATGCATGTTTAAACTGCGATTGACCACAGGTAACTCAAACTGTAGAAAGTGAATCTGGATAAGGAGAGACCACCGTATATGTAGTTATGAAGTAGATTCTCAAATGGGCCACATGCTAACAAGCCAGAGGATGCGCTTAGAGACATGGAACATCAGGAAGGAAAGCGGGTGATTGTGGCAATGAGATGTGAGAACAAGGGGCTGGAATGATCCTGAGGTTTGGTAGAGGGAGAAGAAACCCAATAGATAAGCCCAGTAGCCCGGTGTCTTTGCAGCCAGCAGAGCCAGAGGCCTACACCATTCTCCTGGCCACCAACCTGAAGAGTTTGTCCAGGCAGAGACACTACTGATCAATGGTTATCACATAAGCTTGGGAGGTCAAACCCGTACTCTCCTGTTCCCAAGATTTAGAACAAAGTCCTTAACTTTCGTTGCTCTGAAATGAACATAAGAACTCTCTCCTTGGGCTGCTGTAGGAATTAAATAATATATATAATAAAGCCCTTAGAAAAGTTCCTGGCTTAACCCAGGAAATACTCAATTCATGGTTGTTATTATTGTTTTCATTAACATCTCTACGATCTACTCTTGGCGTCGTATAAGATATTGGGAATGAGCAGCTTATTTCCTACCCTTACAACGTCTATAGATACACAATAGAGAAATTAACCAACTACCTTGGTGGCCTCCAGATCTGTATGTCACATGAAAGGGATAGATGTGTGATTTTACCTCTATACACCTGCCATAGACCTCCTCCTGCCTCAGCTGCTCAACAGAATACATGAACAGTAACAGTTCTGTCTCACTGTGTTGATGAGGAAAGAAGTTTGATGAGTTACTGCTCAAACAGGTCTGGAACAGTGTTAGTCACTCAGTCATGTCTGACTCTTTGTGACTGCATGGATTGTAGCCCATCAGGCTCCTCTGTCCATGGAATTCTCCAGGCAAGAATTCTGAAGTGCATAACCTTTCCCTTCTCCAGGGGATCTTCCCAACCCAGGGTTCAAACCTGGGTCTCCTGCATACCGGACAGATTCTTTACCACCTGAGCCACCAGGGAAAGGGTTAGAACAGTGTCAAGCATATCGTAAATATGAGTATTATTTCACGTGTGCGTCTCACGTTTTTCTAGAGATGAGGATGATGCTGATAACCCATTTTCAATTTTTAAAAAATCTACTATCACATGGATATTTCCCATACTTGATTCTTTCATTGTATAAATTGCAGTTGCAACTATTCTGATAATGTTAGGCAGGCTCTGTATCTTCAGCTTGGCATTCTCATGGAACTAGTCTGAGTACTAAGTCCTCATTCAAAGTGTAGCTATGGTTTGAAACTGCTGTTTAATGCTGCTGTGATGATTAAAGTCACTAAAATATATATATATATATATATATAATACATTATGCTAGGGGGGCTTCCCTGGCAGTCCAGTGGCTTAGACTCTGCGCTTCTACTGTAAGGAGGGCAGGTTTGATTCCTGGTGGGGAGCTAAGCACCCACATGCCATGCAGCCAAAAATAAAAGCAATAAATTTCACACACACACACACACAAAAAAAAAACCACTTTGCCAGGGCTTGTCAAGAGGGTTAGAGATGATCAATCAATTAATTGATGGTCCTCACTTTCTGGGCATCCATCTAGAATCAGGAAACTGTATCCAACAGCATCGCCCACAGTGACCCTTAGGCAGGAGACTGATGTGCCCATTTATTTCCAAATGGGTAAAATGGAAGGATCCTTTCCAACTCTGGGAAAATGCTTAGGCAGGAACAGGGTGATAAGCAAAGGAAACAACTTTGGGGTTTTTTCCCCCACTGAGTTTTAAAGTCAGAGAGTTTCCTGTGTAAATAGTGAGTATTTAAAAATATCCTTTCCCTTCTCCAGGGGATCTTCCCAACCCAGGGTTCAAACCTGGGTCTCCTGCATACCGGACAGATTCTTTACCACCTGAGCCACCAGGGAAAGGGTTAGAACAGTGTCAAGCATATCGTAAATATGAGTATTATTTCACGTGTGCGTCTCACGTTTTTCTAGAGATGAGGATGATGCTGATAACCCATTTTCAATTTTTAAAAAATCTACTATCACATGGATATTTCCCATACTTGATTCTTTCATTGTATAAATTGCAGTTGCAACTATTCTGATAATGTTAGGCAGGCTCTGTATCTTCAGCTTGGCATTCTCATGGAACTAGTCTGAGTACTAAGTCCTCATTCAAAGTGTAGCTATGGTTTGAAACTGCTGTTTAATGCTGCTGTGATGATTAAAGTCACTAAAATATATATATATATATATATATAATACATTATGCTAGGGGGGCTTCCCTGGCAGTCCAGTGGCTTAGACTCTGCGCTTCTACTGTAAGGAGGGCAGGTTTGATTCCTGGTGGGGAGCTAAGCACCCACATGCCATGCAGCCAAAAATAAAAGCAATAAATTTCACACACACACACACACAAAAAAAAAACCACTTTGCCAGGGCTTGTCAAGAGGGTTAGAGATGATCAATCAATTAATTGATGGTCCTCACTTTCTGGGCATCCATCTAGAATCAGGAAACTGTATCCAACAGCATCGCCCACAGTGACCCTTAGGCAGGAGACTGATGTGCCCATTTATTTCCAAATGGGTAAAATGGAAGGATCCTTTCCAACTCTGGGAAAATGCTTAGGCAGGAACAGGGTGATAAGCAAAGGAAACAACTTTGGGGTTTTTTCCCCCACTGAGTTTTAAAGTCAGAGAGTTTCCTGTGTAAATAGTGAGTATTTAAAAATAAATAAACTATTATGTAAACCTACCTCATCTAATGCAAACAACTTAAAAAGCCCAGAATGCTTATTCTGAGCATAATTCTATAAAAGAAATGTACACACGTATGTCCATAAGACAGTAGGGATGGGCGATCTATTTCTAACCCTTACAACTTCTACACACACACAATAGATTAGTTGTATTAACTCCTTGGCAGCTGCTGCCTGTGCTTAGTGGATGCATGTCTGTATGAAAGAGACAGACGTGTGCATTTCACATTTAAATCCCTCAGTGCAGTTCCCAGGTTAGGGAAACAGCAGTGCTGTGTAATAGCTACAGCAGAGAGACGTCTGCTCATTGATAACGCAGATGACAATAGCAGGCATTCTGCTGTGTTGAAGGAATCCCATGACTGGTTTCACCACAAGCAGGTTATTACAGTGAAACAAGGCTATTTTGTCCATTATGAAAAGCACTATCCTGTCCCAGTGAGTGACACATTCAGGGCTATTTACATTTCTGCAGGCAACCAACAATAAATCAATATGAATACTCCTTCAAATCCATTTTCTTTTTTGAACAACCATGGCTGTTCAGAATCACAGGGTTAAACAAGAATCTGAATCAAGCAGAAATAATAAAATATCCAGCATTTGGCCAATCCTATGTATGTTAAATCATTCATGAGTAAAGCATCTCAAAGCCCTGGCATAGAGTTCAAAGTAATCTCATTTTCAGGCCCTAGAAATTAAGATTCAACTCTAAGTAATAACAATAACTGCAAGTAGCTACAGTTATAATGTAATATGTTTATAAGTATTTACTACATGATGGAAAACACTGTATGTACGCACTTATTCTTTGAGATAGGTGCATTACCTCTTGCTGTTCAGTCACTCAGTTGTGTCCAACTTTTAACAACCCCATGGACTGCAGGACACCAGGCTTCCCTGTCTTTCACTATCTCCCAGAGTTTGCCCAAACTCATGTCCACTGAGTCGGTGACATCATCCAACCATCTCATCCTCTGTCACCCCCTTCTCCTCTTGCCCTCAATCTTTCCCCAAATCAGGGTCTTTTCCAATGAGTCGGTTCTTCGCACCAGGTGGAAAAAGTATCGGAGTTTCAGCTTCAGCATCTGTCCTTTCAACGAAGATTGATTTTTTTTAGGATTGCCTGGCTTGATCTTCTTGCTATCCAAGGGACTTTCAAGAGTCTTCTCCAGCGCCACAGTTTAGAAGCATCAAATCTCAGCTGATCAGCCTTCTTTATGGTCCAGCTCTCACATCCATCCATGACTACTTGATTATTCAGACCTTTGTCAACAAAGTAATGTCTCTGCTTTTTAATATGCTGTCTAGATTAGTCACTCAATCTTCACAATAACGCTGTGAGGCAGATACCATAATAATCTTCATATTAAAGGTAAACTAAGACTTAAGGAAGTTCAGTAACCTGTCCAAGACCAGAAACTAGTATATGAAAGACCCAGATTTCTAATCCAGGATTCCTATCTGCACTAGAATGGAACTCTTTACTACCACCTACACATCCTCTCTACAGAGATTCAGTGATGGGAGTCAGATTACAGCTAGCAAAATATCTTGGGGACTCAGAATATTTTGCCTGAGTTGGATCAAAGATTTTATATATATATATATATATATATAGTTCAATTTATGGGAATATTACTAACTTCAATTTCAAAATCATTGTGAATGATCAAGTTATCTATAATAAATTGTATTATTCATTCACTTTTGCAACAAATATTTACTGAACAGTTAATAAGGCTCGAGTACATGCTAGAACCTGGAACTGCAAGCAGTAATGAGACAGACATAGCCCAGATTTTACTTGATTTACAGTCCTCTAAATGAAAAAGATAATGGCATGAGACAAGGCTGCACAATCAGGAAGGGCCAGATCATGCAGGGACTTGAAGACCATGTTAAAAATTTTGGACATTTTCCTAAAGTTAAAGTAGAGTTTCTGGTGTCTGTCATGAAAAAATTTACATATAAAAAATCTTCATGTGTAAAAGAAAAAATCATCAAAAATATATGCCTATATATCTTATACATATGTGTATATGCATAGACTATCTCTGCAAATTAAACAGTAAACTGGTGAATGTGGTTGCTTCTTAGGAAGCTAGTGGAGTAGAGAGACTGCTGACTGCATGCAAATTTGAATTTTTCTCTATGTTTCCTTATCTACATTTATACACTGTATTTAAATTTAAAAAAAAAGCAAATTGTTCTGAGTTATTAGTCTGTCCATTGAATAGAAAGAAACACTGAAGGTGGGAGATAGTACAAGAAGAAAAATTAAGAAGCTACTGCAACTGGCCAGGCAGGAGACATTGATCACTAGGCTTCTGATGGTACAGAAATAGAACTTGAATCCTATCTCCTAAGACTGAGGCTCCTGCCCTTTTCCACCACCACAGCTAAGCTTTGTGTTTTTAAGGGAGGCACACGGGGCAGGGCAGAGTGAAATGGCTACAGAGCCCAAGTCATTTCTGAGCATGAGATGCAATGTGGGGCAGTTTGAGAAAGAGCCAGAACTGAACAAATGGTTATAAGAGGATGATGGGGGCCTGGGGAAAGGGAGCTAGTTTTTATTTGTGCGGAGGCACAAACTTATTTGATTTACCTGAGCTACTGATATCCCCAGACGTAAAATTATGCAAATGTAACACCTTTGAAAATGAGACTCTGCATCTGAGTTGAACTCTCGAGACCCCAGATTGTGGTGTGGAATGGGAGCTTTGAAACCTTCTAGCAGGCAGCCCACAGCAAGCAGGAAAATGGGAAGCTGAGCCTACTCTTCCTTTGCAGGCTGACTTTACATTTGTGCTGTTGAACTGAATACTAGAGAATGTGTCCACATCACTGGCACAAGTTAAAAAAAGAAATCATTATTTAAAAAATGAATGAATGTCAGCAGCAAGAGCTCTCTGAGATGCTGCTTCCCGGGCTGCAGCTCTCATTTTGCCCCAAATAAAACTTAACTCACAAGTCTCAAATTGTACATCTGTTTTTAGTCGAAAGTTATGGCGACCTACGAAGCAAACCAGAGTGGCCTTCCTTCCTGCGACTGGACTCCACGAGGAACCGGAGCTTTGGTACCAGCAGTGGCCCCTTGCACCCATCTGCCTCCTCGGGAAATGCAGATGGATTTGGACCAAGAAGCGGTGTCTGCGTGGGCACAGGAGGAGCTACTCCAAGTTCAAGGTCAGGAGGGGCGGCCATGGGGAGATACCCCTCGTCCAAGGTAAGGAGCAGCAGCTGTGCTTTGCTGGAGCAGCCGTGAAGAGATACCCCACGCCCAAGGTAAGAGAAACTGAAGTAAGACGGTAGGTGTTGCAAGAGGGCATCGAGTGCAGACACACTGAAACCATAATCACAGAAACCTAGCCATCTGATCACACGGACCACAGCCTTGTCTAACTCAATGAAACTAAGCCATGCCGTGTGGGGCCACCCAAGACGGGTGTGTCATGGTGGAGAGGTCTGACAGAATGTGGTCCACTGGAGAAGGGAATGGCAAACCACTTCAGTATTCTTGCATTGAGAACCCCATGAACAGTATGAAAAGGCAAAATGATAGGATACTGAAAGAGGAACTCCCCAGGTCAGTAGGTGCCCAATATGCTACTGGAGATCAGTGGATAAATAACTCCAGAAAGAATGAAGGGATGGAGCCAAAGCAAAAACAATACCCAGTTGTGGATGTGACTGGTGAAAGAAGCAAGATCCGATGCTGTAAAGAGCAATACTGCATAGGAACCTAGAATGTTAAATCCATGAATCAAAGCAAATTGGAAGTGGTCAAACAGGAGATGGCAAGAGTGAACATCGACATTCTAGGAATCAGCGAACTAAAATAGACTGGAATGGGTGAATTTAACTCAGATGACCATTATATCTACTACTGTGGGCAGGAATCCCTTCGAAGAAATGGTGTAGCCATCATGGTCAATAAAAAAGTCTGAAATGCAGTACTGGGATGCAATCTCAAAAATGACAGAATGAT